>CAJVQX010000021.1:0-12500 GCA_911387935.1 Dolichovespula saxonica
CGTACTCATCGATCATGCTTATCGATCGTGTCTCTTTGCGAGCGTATAAAAATTAAACAGGAGTCGAATAACTCCCTCGCTATTATCGTAAACTTCAGTAGAGACAAGCAGATGATATCAAAAGTTCAATTTTGTACGTATTGTTTATCTTCTTTATTTTCCTACTCGATCTCTTTGTTTCCTTTTATCGTTTAACTATCTGAAAAGAATTTCCAGGAAAAGGAGGCGGTCGCGTCGCATCGTGACAGAAATTAAGGAGTTTATAAAAAGTTCCAAACGTGTTTATGAGTCGTGGTAGTTTTTATCCTGTCGTCGTGTTGAAGTTAGAGATGCATCTACTCGCAAACACGTTCGTTTGCTCTCCCTTTTCCTACTTACATCTGGAAAAGCTTAGTTCGATTCGTTTCATTCGGGGAGAAAGGAAGAAGGAAAGTTTAAATTTCCTCTTTTACGTTGCCATCGGTTCAAAAGAATATAAAACCTTTCTTATACGCGTCTCCACAGACTTATTGATCTTTGATTGAGACGACAGACAGACGCTGTATGAGAATGAAATCGTTCGATGGTAGAAACAACGATTTGACTAGGACAAAGCCGATGTCTAGATGGCAGTACAAAGTTCAAAGGTAATTTAGACTTTGTTAAGCCAAATAAAGACGCCTATTCCGTGCAACTTTGTCTTTAGCAGAGCAAAATCGTAGGTTTGTATTTGTTCGAAAGACTAGGTGAGAACTCGAGAATCGACGCGTGCAGGGATTCTCTGTATATGGGTGTTTGTATCTCTCCCCCCCCCCGCCTCTCTCTCTCTCTCTCTCTCTCTCGTTCCTTCTGTGATCGACGATGAGTCGACGCGAATAGAATGCTCGTTCTAGATCGAAAACTCCCTTCGAAATAAGTGGATACGCACAGCAGCAGTGTGTCTCGAAGCAGCAAACGGTAGATTTGCATATTCAAGCCAGTTAATTGTCTGGAATCGCGCGATGCGGGTGTGTCACTGCGAAAATTATGGGAATCCTCCGCGAGAGCTAAGAGAGGGGAAGGAAAGGGGAAAGGGAGAGAGAGAGAGAGAGAGAGTAACTAAACCGACTTGATTCGCGCATTAAGTTATCCGTTTCTCCGCGTACGTGTTTAGCAGAGAGCTTTCGGGCTTCTTTGAAATAACTACATCTAGATTTGCAACAATCTATCCAGCTTCGAAGTTCTCTGAAATTCGAGAGACTCCCAGGCAGGATACGGCAACCCTCTGCGAAGAAATATCTTATTCTCCGGGGTACGATATAAGAACTCGAATCGCAAATTCGTTCGTGTAAGATAAGAGCGCGAGAGGATAAACTCGTCTTCCCTTATCGATGAACCCTTTTTGTTAGATACATAGATGGAAACGGATAGAACAAGAGAAAGAATCTCTTTTTTCGTTTAACGAGCATCGATTCAAAATTTATTTTTCCCGGAACGATCGTGATTCAGAATCGTTCATTTCCGAGAACGGGTTTAGACAATACGTACGTCTATGCTCGAACGAATTTACCATCAATAATTTCCAACGATAATGATTTTCATAAAGTGTAAAGTACATTAACAAAATTCATTTAATTTTTCTGCGACATATTCGCGAGAAATTCGCGAGAAATTCGCTACGCGAATGGCACGATTGAAAGGGGGTAGTCGATAATGGATTGATAGAGTCCGACGTGTATTCTCGTCTTTTAAAAGTCCGACGGCTGAAACGAATGATAAACGTGAGCGTACGGGCCGAATTACAATCAGTATTTATCGAGCAAATAACGAGCAGTAGCGAGCCAATGTAATTCTTGCGTTATAATAATCTCTAGGAAGGTGGAAATATATTTATCATTCGCAGGGCGCATACGCGCAGAATGCCTCATTAAAGGGGAATATTACTCGGAAACTTTTACGACGAGAGATTTCAAGCGGGCGGCGTCCGTATGTATTCGTAGGGTAATACACCCTGACGTGAGAGAGACCGAACGCGGGCTAAAATATATCCTCGGAGATAATACATGTAGAAAAGGTCGAACAGTAGTTACGGTACGTCGCTTTAAAGGGTCAACATGTATCAGTGCAAAAACTCGAGAAACTGGGTCTCACTTAAAGCGAGCAACCCTCGCTCCGTTCGACCGTATCACTGAAAGACCCTCTCTCGCTCGTTTCCTCTGTCTCTCTCCGTGCCGTTTCTACCCTACGATTCAATGAACTCCGAGGATATAATGATGATAAAAAGCCACGTTCTTCCTTTAATTTCATATTTATTCCTCCCTGTCACTCCAACGGGTCTTATATTTCATTTTATAAATAAGGGTTGTTAGATAAAAGTCCGAAAGGACGGTGAAATAATTAATACCTCGACGAATATGGAAAAAGGATTGAAAGGGAATACTCGTATATGGTAGGAAAAGGAGTCAGGTTGGGAGGTAAAGGGTCAAGATGCGCTTTGATCCAGTGTCGTGTGATAAAAAGATTCTCTCTCTCTCTCTCCTCTCTCTCTCTCTCTTCTCTTTCTTTCTTCGTAACATCAAGTTTTCAACGAATCCCACTTCTCAGCTGGAGAAAATCGTAAAGAAAACGAAACGAGTCTCCTGGGTAGCGGCGGGGAGGAGTATGTAGCTGTGCCAAACGTAGGTGAAAACTCGTCGAGGAGGTGAGCGAGTTTCAGGGGGGATAGAATGGAGAGAGGGGAAAACGGGGGGATCGTTTGAACGGGGCATCGAAATATTTCTGAAAGAAGCGCGTGCGGACGGAGAGATGACGGTGGGTCGGCTAGGAGTGGAAGAAGATCGAGAGATCCGGAAAAAGTCCTTGGAAAGCGGGTGTCCTCGTGGCATTTCGGAGAGGTGGGCACAAAGTTGAAAGAGGGAAGGGAAGAGATGGGTGTCGAAGAAACCGGCCGGGTACGCGAAGGGGTCGGTGTTAGGCGGTCGGGTACGTGTGCTGTGCTTTAGAAAAGACGAGAGAGATCGTGAAACGGTGCGAGTTGAAAAAGAGAGGTAGAGAGGTAGGGAGAGAGCGAGAGAGAGAGAGAGAGAGAGAGAAATAGAAGGAGAAGGTAGGAAGTATGATGGTTCGAAGGAGGGTGGAAAAAGAGAGGAGGAAGGGGCTATGGAGTTGGGGAACAAAGTGGAAGGGAGAGGATAGGAGAATCAGTGGACGAGGGGTTGGAGCGCCTAGGGTCGCGCGCTCGCGCGCGCGTGGCGCGTTGGATGGTAGGTCGGAGAGGTGGGGGACCTAGGCAGAAATCAGTCGAGTCCCGGCCTCAGGTCGCGACGGGTGTTCAGTTCACTGGCGAGAGCCGTGGCGCGCGGTTCGCTCGTAACCTCGTAGTGTCGTCGTCGTCCTCGTCGTCGTCGTCGTCGCCACGTCGTTGTCCTTTTCGTCCTTGTCGTCGCGTCGTCTCTCTAACGTCGTTTACTTTCCTTTATTTAACTACTTCGTATGATCGCACACCTCATTTATCTCGGTTCAACGAGCTTTCCTTTTACGATCGTATCTAAAGCCGTACGTAGAGGAACGACTCTTGAGGACCATTTACCGCGTTACGTCTCCTCTACTCTTTCCTCGTTCTCTCGTTAAATAAAGAAAAGAACATTTCTCTTCTTTCTTAGACGAGAGGAAAATAGTGAGAGAGAGAGAGAGAGAGAGAGAGAGAGAGAGAGAGAGAGAGAGAGAGAGAGAAGGGAAAGGACTACGAAGAAGGACCAAAGTGATGTTTTCCTTTTGAAAAGTTTCCACGTGTGTGATTATTGATCAAAGATTTCGATCAGTGCTTCTTTTTTTTTCCCTCCGGACGTAAATATCAGAGTGTACGGAGACGCGTTAATTTAGTTCGATTTAGCGGCGGAAATCGAAAACGATCGAAGGATTGAAACTTCGAACCGAAATAAACGAATAGAATTCTTGGAAGAACCTGCGTGCTAGAAAAAGTGGCAACATTGACCGATATCCGTATTCGCGTGAACCCTCTTTCGAACCGAGATACGTCCGTATATCGGTCTCCTTTGCGGTGCGTGCTTTTCCTTTTTTTTTTTTTGTTATTTTTCTCCTCTCCTTTTCATTTCCTCTTTCGCGTGTGACAGTGACGATACAGTGTGTGCGCGTGAAGCAAAGGAGCAATAAAAAAGGGAAAAGAAGAGGAGATCGCGAGATAGATAGAACGTCGATCGGAGAAACTTTTCAACGGTGGAATTATCCGAGGTAGGAGGGTACGCTAGGAGAGAGGAGGAAGAGGAGGGGAGAAGGGACGAGGGAAGAAGCCGACTGTTAAAACCGAAGGCAAGAACGCGAAAGCACTCTTCTTACCAAGTGGTAAGCTGCTTCTCTTTCCTCTATCTCTCTTTCCTCGTCCTTTTTTTTTTCTTCCTCCTCTTTCAAGCTTTATTCTCGCAGCCGAGTTAGTCCTTTTTATCCTTTCTTTACGAACGATCGAGAGCGGAGGGCACTTGCTCCGATCTGGGTCGAACTCTCACGATCGACCTCTGAAAAGAAAGATAGAATTCACGATGGCGAAGAGTTCGAGAGGTCCAGTCTCGTAATCTCTTTGATAATATCGGACGTCGATCGCTCTCGTGTTCGCTTCCCGTCCGATGGAAGGGAATGGTCAAAGGGTCCGGGGGGGGGGAGATAGGGCGAAGGGTGAAGACTCAGGAACGACGATTGCTCGAAAGAGATGATTGTAAGACTACATGCTGCTTTGCGTTTTATCGTTCGCTTCTTTGAAACTCCTCCCTCTCCGTCCTTTACTCCCTCCCTCCCCCCCCCTCCCCTGCTTTCTCCCCTTTCTCTATCTCATTCTCTTTTCTCACGTTTTACCGTAGACCTCTCTCGATGGACGAATGCGTTTTAGGTGAATAGTTTAGCGCGTTCGCCGTTACAGTCAAGGAGAGTCGACGATAGATCTGGAGAGAGAGAGGGGGGGGTGGGGGGGGGGGTGGGGGGAAGAACGTGTTTGCTGTCTAGATATTTCGAATCGAGAAAATAATCGATGTCGGACAGTGTCAGTGTATGTTACGTGTGTACGTTCGCATATCGACATAAACGGATTCAATGTAATCTTGATTTATTGTCAAATAAATTGTTACAGAATCGATCGATATAGCTTAAATTATATTGATCATTATATATAGATAATTGAAGCGAAATGAGAACGAAGAGAAGACGATTGTGGGACGAGACGATTCGTCTAAGAGAATGATCGATGTTTAAATTAATATCGAAAGTATCGTTTTAATGGTTTATCGCGTTTAGGATTCCTTGGTTAAAATAATTTTTGTTGATAGCGGAAAAAAAGAAAGAGTACGTATGGGCAACATTGCGGAACAAGAATCACCTTTCGTCGATCGGTCAAGTCAGCTTTTGTATGTGAGTCGTGCTACGGACCGCCGACGTCCAGTTCGCGAAAGGTAGAGAGAAGAATTTAAGAGCATTGTCGTGTCGTCTCTGCTCCAGCCGGAAATTAAGAAAAGTTGAGAACGAAACTCTACGCGGCTCTCCGCGACCGCTCACCCTCGACCATTCGTTCCTTTTCTCTCTCTCTCTCTCTCTCTCTCTCTCTCTCTCTCTCTCTTTCGACGATATTCGAGAGGGTAAGAGTGCAAGAGAGTAACCTCTGTAAATCTTTGGACGAATTCACGAGCGTATCTCCTTCGAAAGCGTCGCCGTGCGAGCCGCAAAAAAATGTGACGCGGAATGATGCGCGATAAAATGTTCGTCGAGATGAATCGTTCGAGGTGTAACTTTTACCACGAAGACGTCTTGCGGAAGCTATATATTCCCGTCTATGTGCGTAAATTTCTCTTACTCCCTCTACATCATTGCGTGCGTCGGAAGGGAGAGAGAGAGAGAGAGAGAGGGAAAGAGAATGAGAGAAAGACGAAATCGGTTTCTCCCAGAGACAAGTATCCTTCCATCTTTATTGCGAGAAATGAATTCGAGCGTGCTTTTCGGCTTTTGCCTGAGAATCGAAATGCATTTTACTTTATTCTCTCTCTCTCTCTCTCTCTCTCTCTCCCTCCCTGACATTATTTCTCCTTTTCCATTTCTCCTTTCTTCTTTTTCTTTCCAAAACTTCGAACGAGATATTTCTTCGTCACGCGCCGGAAATGAAACGCGCAGATGAGACTTCCGTGGTTTTCCTCTAGCATCTCGATCCAACATTTTTGTAAGTCGATGAATATGGTATTTCCCTTCTCAAGAATTTTCTTTCAAAGGATGGAAAGTAAAACGAATATTTTACCTGTAATAGGAAGCGGCGCCCACTGTATATTTGAAAAGGAGATAATACGATTCGTGTGTTCATGATACTGCGTGTGCTTGACAGTTCGTAATTAAACTTTTTATATATATCGACATTACGATTGACTCGTCAGAAGATCAAAGGCTATTTTATTGTAATTATTGATTCTCATTGATTCCCCACGATATCTTTTCATTCCATTCTTTACATTATTTTATCAATTTGTTTGTTTATGGACAGTCTAGACGTTCTCCCATATCTTTTAGTTTCTTTGTACAATCGTTCTTATCGCTCGTAGTCTCGACGAATGTTGTATCTAAAATTTGCCTAATCAATAAACACAAATACATCCTGAATAAATACCGACGGTTTGTGTGGATGCGTTTGTGCACAGGTTACCGCAGGGACTACTCGCGCGTGCGCGCTCCTCTCTCTCTCTCTCTCTCTTCTCTCCTCTCTCTCTCTCTCTCTCTCTTTATCTATCTATCTCTCCCCCTTTCTTTCCGTTGGGTCATCGAAGGCCAAAAACGTACAATGGCGATATTATCGAGAGCACGATGTAATTTTTACACCGCGTCTGGTTGATTTTATTCCTACGGGCGATACAGAAAAAACGTGCTAATAATCAATCATACTACGACGATAAAGCTCTTTGAAACATTCCGCTTGACTTTTAAAACGAGCGGCAACGATCGATCTTCGACGGTATCGATTTTATCGGTCGAGCTATTTCATCATCGGTTATGTATAAAGTAATTAATATTAGATTCGTTTGCCTTTAATTACTTTCGTTTCCATAAAATGAACATATCTTGAAATTGTTTCTACTTGAAACGTGTTTGTACGGTTCGGCAAATAAATTAGACGGGATGCGGAGTAGCAAGCGAAATTCTTTGATTCTTTCGATCTGTGAATTCGAGTTGGCGTTCGTCAAATGTGATCCATGATTTGGGAATGTCCGAGTTTGACGAGATTCGAAGGAACGGAGAATTGACGTAGAATTCTCGTCGTTTCAAAAGAGAAAAGGAGGAATGGGAAGACGGCAGATATAACCGAATACAAGAGGATCTCTTCGCGAGACCGTATACGTCGCATCGATTTCGAAAGTTTTTGACCCCAGACGTACCGAATTTCCATAACTCGAGAAATCGTTTCTTTTGTAAAGTGAGAAAGATCGTTGTCGAGAGGTAAAGAGAGAAAGGAAGATAGGAAGAGAACCAAGAGAGAGAAAGATGGCGAGCAAAGATAAAGAAAAAAAGCGAAGAGGCCAAACTCTATACTTTACGCGCTTGTCCTACGGCAAAGATCTTTTACCGACTATCTCCTTTAAGCTTCTCGGAAGCTTTTCTTCTTCGTTTCAGCTTCGTCGTCTGGTCCAAGAAACACACCCTCTTTCTTGGTCGCGTTTTCCCTCCACTTTTGTTTCTTTTTCTTTCTTTCACAAACACACCTATACACGCACCTACACACATTTTCCTTCTCTTCCTCTTCTTCCTACTTTTCTTTTATTTTCTTTAACATGGAAATCGTACGACGCTCGAACACTTCTCTCTCTCTCTCTCTCTCTCTCCTCCTCCTCTCTCGCTGTCTTTCTCTTTTCCAATCCCGGCCGTCTGTTTTCCGCACGAAAACAATCCGTCGACTTTTCCACCCCTTTCTTTTCTTCTCGACTCCTTTCAATTTTCTAGTCCGACTATTTTATGGATATTTCGACACAACGGGAGCCATTTTCTGGCGCGAGACGTTCCTTTCCTTACCGGTAGTGTTACCCGTTGACGACATTTGGATATAATATATATATATATCTATATATATATATATATATATATATATATCTCGCACTCTCTTTCGGCACTGTCTTTTACCTTCCTCTCGTGCTTTTCCTGAATTCTAAACGAACCCCCCTTGAGTGAGTTTGTCTTCAGAATGGCGTGACTCGACTATAGACGAAAACGCGAGGCGCCCTTCGAAAGGAAAGTGTTGCTCGAGAAAAAGTAAGAAAGAATGATATACGAGCGAACTTGGCTTCGTTCTTTCGGCCGATAACAACGACTTTTAACACTATTTCTCGCGTCAGAAACTGCTTGTTAATTAAGATAAGACAACGTTCCAGTCAATCGCGTTTAAGTTTAAGATGCGAGCATCGTAGAAAACCTGTCTTTTTTTATTTATTTATTTATTTTCTTTTTTGATAAATTCGATTAAATCAAACTCGATAAAAGATGTGAGATTTATTCGAATATAGGTTGATGTCGTAAATTACTGCGTTTTCGATCACCGCTGACAGGATTACATAATGTGGCGATTGTCAAAGGGGCAACTGAAAGAGAGCAAGGTCTAAATAATCCAATAGATAAGGCTACAATAAAGGTCGATATCCGATAGTTAGACGACCTCTCACGTCGGCCAAGAGTCTTATCCACGTGAATACGACGAGCCGACTTCGCGAGCCACGCGATACCAATCTCTTCGGTATATTCCTCAACGAGCAAAACTCTTGCGCTTTTACGTATGAGAAAGGTCGCACGTACACGAACACGTACATGGATAAGGAGACATATCGATCTGATTTATTCGATAGTTTCAACGACTTCTCTTCCCGTTCACGTTTTTCGGGCCGACGCAAATTCATAATTTATTGCCAACTTTTTTATGATTCGATCGCATGTTTCGCACGATAATTTCCTACGAGTTTCATTCATACGCGCTCGTTGGACGATGAGGTTTTGCCCTAATTGCTTGTCAGTGAAAACGTACTTATCTGCTCGCCACGAAAATTATACGCTTCGATAATAATTACGATCTCAAACGGTGGACTTTTTCGCTTTTAGTTGAATTTTAATGGAAAATTCGTTAGGAATATTATAGATCCAGCGTTTCGACTTAACGATTAACTCGTAAGCGTATCTTTTCTTTTAACGTACTTGTCGTGATTTGTATTTTAATACTTTATTCCATCTGAGATCTCTATAAAAGACAACGCGTGTACTAACGTTGACTGTACGCTTAGAAATGTGAACGTCGTGCGCATCCCGATGCACTCCTACCACAAACGAATCACGTACATATTTCTTAGCATTTCCGCCCACGATGCCGGTTATATTCGCGAAAGTTTTTTCTACCTCTGCGGGTATTCGACCCAATGCGATACGTGCCAAGTACGGAATTCCAGTCAAAATAACGAATGCCCTCGTTCCTTCGTGTTAGAAGTACCAAAAATGGACTTATAATGAACATACGATAAAACTTGAAAGTTCGATAAACCACTTTCTTTTAACATTTCATTTCTCTCTGACATATCATCCAAATAGATTTTTATTTTTCGATATTTATATTGGACGATCTTTAAATTTTCCTTTTTTTTTTTTTGTTTTTTACGATCTTAACGAGTTACGAAAGAATAAGAGAGACGAAGATGCATGTTACAGGAAAAAAGGATTCTAGACACAAATCCGGATGAAAATGTTTTCACCGCAACAACGACGACCACGGGCTGACCGATGCGTAAATTAATATAATTAGCCAGCTAAAGCCTCGATAATACCAATTAGCAAAATCTAGATCGTTGGTAGAATTAACGGGCCGCTGGGTGTGACAATCCCTCCCTCTCTTCCTCTCTCTGTCTGTCTCTCCCTCCCTCCCTCCCGCCCTCCCCTCCCTCCCCCTCCTCTCTCTCTCTCTCTCTCTCTCTCGCTCTAGCTCGTTTCCCAAAGCCCAATTATCCTAATCCGGAATAAACTCTGAAACACTTGTTCGCACCCTCGTCGAGACTGTTTAACAGGTTATATACAAATTTTGTTCCAAGTATTGTATCATAGCTTCGTGAATCTTTTTCTTTGTCTCTTTTTAATACTTTATCCTTATTACGAAAAATATTAATTAGATTAAATGCGTACCAATGTAATTATTTAACTCGAATTTGTTGTCTCTGGATCGATCTGTAAAATCGATACGTTTATCGATCTTCGAATTATTCGAAATAAGATCAAAGTGATTCGTACGATCGATTTCTCTAATTAACAGGACACAGGCGGGCTTACATTTTCGAGGAGATCAAAGGCCTTAGGTTTACTAGCGGTCCCAACAACGATTGTTCGCCGAAAGAGACGCTTAATTAGATGGGGCGTTAATACATGTCGTTCGTTTGCTACGATTAATTCCTTGTGATTTTCGGCGAACGGACATTATCGTTAATTATTAAATGGACGTGGCCGTCGGTGTAGCTTGTCGGCGACTAATCTATCGATATCTAACCAATAACGGCGTCCAAAGATCACGATCTACACACGTTTACGATTCAGGACACCGTGGAGAAATTATGCGATCGAACTCGGAATATCTTTGATTCGAAAGCGATCGTTTGAACTATCTTGCATTCTTTAATCGATTTCTTTTTTTTTTTTGACAGATTTACTGCGCGTGTATTAAAAACAAACTTTGAAAGAGGTCAGATTTCAGTTTTAATCCGATTTCGAAAAGAAAGATCGTGTGTCGTTTTATGACGTTTTCAACGCCTTCGGCGAACGTTGATTTTGTCGACGCACTGTGAGAAGGAACGAAAATACTGAACGAATGGAGAGAGAGAGAGAGAGAGAGAGAGAGAGGGAGGAAGGGAAGGAAGAGTATGAGAAGTCACGCCCACAGGCCTGTGGGCTTATCAAGAGGCAGCAGAGTCTCGTGACGCTCGTTAATTGCCATCGGATGGCAGAGAATGCCATGCGACTTTGGGTTCTTCGTATAGGAGAGGAGACACCCGTAATGATAATCGAAAAAAATGCAGAATCGATAGAGAAAACGTTGGTCGCACGGGCCTCGTGCTCGATACGATCTATAATTTCAACTCGTAAAAGACTGAGAGCGAGAGAGAGAGAGATAGGGGATATATAAATGAGCGGGTCACTTTGGATAGAAAGAGACAAAGGGTACGGATACGTCGTTCTGGGAAGTAGGACGGACAAAGGGTGATTCGTGACGTGTAAATAGAAAGGGAAAGAGAGAAAGTGAGATGGAAGAGAGGCGTACTTACAAATTACGACGGGGCAGAGTCGCGAGCAGGCCGGTGGACAAGCCGGCAATTTTGGGGAGGACGACGAGATTAAGCTGCTCCCCAAAAACCATCATTTTCGACGCGACGGAGGTACGCATTATCCGCGAGAAACGGCGAGAAGAGAGAGAGAGAGAACGTATCCCTCTCTTTGACTTGCTAATTTCGAATTGGCCCCCATGCTGGATGATTCGCTCTGCTCCTTGATGTTTGCTTCCCCTGCTCTGTAAGATTATTATCGACGCCCTCTCGTGCAAATTCCTATCGTTATTTTTTTTATTTTTTTTTTTATGTTTTCTTCGCATCTTTTACTACGTTTCCGTATAAATTCCAAAAGGATTAGAATCGGAACTCTCTCCGAGTGAAACTTCATTTATTTTTCCGATCGTTCGAGCTCCATTCTCAGGGTCTCTTTCTTTCATGCGAAGAAAAGCAAATGATATCAAAATGTTTATGATAATTTATTTCATTTTGATATATTGTTAATCAGACCGTAATCGACTCTTTAATTTGCCTCGCGGTTTCGAAAAGTATACGTTTGTATGTAGATGACGTAAGTATATCGCGAGGCTTTTACGAAATAGAAGGAAAATAATTCCCGAGTGTACAGCATTATAACTGTTGTCCGAGGGACGAGCAGAACCGACAAACGACGAAAAAGCATCCTCTTTGACTTGCTAATTTTGAATTGGTCCCGTGGCGGGTCGAATCATCCTCTTTCACATGCGCCCACGCATACAATCTCACGTACGATTATTATCGATGTGGTTTACGCACGAGGTGAACCAGTGTCGCGTTTCGACTTTCCCCGTAGTCTAATAGAAAGAGAAAGAGATAAAAGAGGTAAAGAGGGGGAGAGAAAAAGCGGGCGCGTGGCTTTTGTTGAGAGAAATTTTCGTCGCTGGTAAACGTATTGTGTTCTGCTTCGTTCCATCACGCCTCGCCAGTATCCATCGATTCGAGCTTTTGTCGCATGCTAAAACCCCGCGATATGAATCGAAATGATTAATTGAATATCGGTATCCTACGCCGGGTTGCAAGCGAGAGCAATCGATCTCGACATTGATGTAGCTTTTCTGTTAGCTCAGGTGGACGGAATGTAACATGGAATAAAAATAAAAAGAAAAAAAAAAAAACAAAAAAAAAAAAACAAGAAAAAGAAAAGAGTAGAAAAAATAAAGGAAGGAAAGGGCCAGACAAAAAATACAT
>CAJVQX010000021.1:17500-31038 GCA_911387935.1 Dolichovespula saxonica
TTTCGTCCGTTAACATTGACCGGTACCGAAAGCGAATTTATAGAATGCTTTTCGTCTCGTTGCCTTTCGCTTTGCTCTCGCAGGCCAGGTTCGCACGTTCCTCCCACTTTCCTTTTTCCTTTCTCGCTTTTTATAAAGCAACCGATATTTTCTTTATCAGCCGTAAGAACGATCGGAATTTCGCATCTCGAAACATTGCCTTTATATACATAATTCAAACATCTTAAAAGCGATTTAATTCGAGGGCCTGAGAGAACGAAGTCAATTAAAATGACGAACATTTCTATGACTCGGAAACTATTCATTAAAATAGAAATGATTCGAGCGGAGAATTATTCCGTCGATCCATATTTCGACATAATTGCGATATAATTCTGTTCGTTATTTACTAATTACCAAAGTATAAAAATAAAAAAAAAAAAGAAAAAGTATTTCGTAGAAATGTTACGAAATTCGGGAATCTACTCGAAGATGAATCGAACGAACGATCGATCGATAGATAGATCGTTTCATTTCGAATGTAGGTCGCCATTTCCTTTCTCTCTCTTGTAATTCGAATTCGATGACATTGAATCAGAGGAGTCAGAGAAATGCTTTTCATCGGCTCCATTCGCTTTCTGCTCGCGTGCAACTCGCACCTTCGATCTCGCCTCATTTCCTCTTCCCCCCGTCGCCCACCTCTCTCTCTCTCTCTCTCTCACTCTCCTCGTATTTCTCTCTCAATCCTTTCGATGGTTGGTCGCTGATACCGAGGCTCGCTGCTGGATAGACTAGTAAAGCTCGAATCTCACCGACCGAGGTAGGAACTCTCGATGTTCGATGAGTTTCGTGCTCTCGTCGCAAAAGCAGACGATTCGTCTCACCTACTCCCAACATCGAACCCACCTCTCTGGCTAACGCGATTTCTCTCCATTCCAGACGCAAACCGCCGTAAGGGCCGTGCTAAGGCTCGTAAGTGCTTCGCCTCGAGCTTACCGTTCGTTCGATTTCATGAGATGTACGGCGAGATCCTTCTCTCTCTCCCTCTCGCTCTCTTTCATCTCATCTCCTTCAAGAGAATTAGTTTCTTCCGTATATTACGCGTACGAACGTGCATGAGTCACACCTAGTGATAACTCATCGACACTCGTGTTGTTACGTCCCTTTAATCGAAAGAGTAAGTCGAGCCTTTTACATTGATTTACCGAGGACAACGGGTCTTGAATATCCGACATGTTCGTCTACGTCGTTTATACACGATTTTTATTTCTTCGAGAAGTATTCTTCATGTTATTATTATAAGGAATGAATGAAGAGGGTGGGGAGAGAGAGAGAGAGAGAGAGAGAGAGAGAGAGAGAGAGAAGAACCCCCATGCGTTTAGCGATATCAAACGAGCTAGATCTCGGGGAACAAGGTTCGAGATAGGTACAATCTCTGAATTCGAATTCCAGACAGTCGCGGTGGTGTAGACGACGACGATGGCCGGTGGTTATGAGGCCACACTCGTTTCCTATCCGATCTGGTGTCTTGTCCAATGCGGGCAGAAGCCGCGAAAGAAAATGGAGGACATGTATACGTAGAACACGAGTGAGGGAGCGAGGAGACAGAGAGAGAGAGAGAGAGAGAGAGAGAGAGAGACAAAGAGGATATATGTAGACACGGTGCTCCAGCAAGCTGGTCGACTCCATCTTGTCTTATCGTTTCTCCTTCCTTTTCTTTTGATTCATTTTCTTTCTTTTCTACATCGCCGTACGTTGTCGCTCTTTGCGTCGGCATTTCTTCGCCCACGCATGCGAGAATCCAGTCAGCTGGAAGAGGGCAGCCTCCTCCTCCTCCTCTTCCTCCTCCTCCTCTTTCTCTTTCCTTCGCTCCTCCGCTTTGAGAATAACACGTGCAGGATATATCGCGTGCCAGTCTTGTCCAGCCTACGTATTTATGGTATCCGTGCGTAGCGAGAACGGAGGCACTCACTTTTCTCATCCTTTCGTATACACGTAAATTATTGTTATCGTTATCGTTATAAAAAGCTACTCCTTTCCCCCCCCCCCCTTCCCCTTTGGTTTTTATTTTTCTGTCGGTGAAATAGAATTCCGTGTGGTTTTAAGTATAGACTGAGAGCGCCATGTATTTACATATGTCGACGATGGGAATAATCTTCGATCTTAGGCAGGTATCTGTCGGCGTAACAAAGAAACAAATAGTTTCTCACGAGTACCCGGGCTCGTGACCTTCGCGAAGATAGTGTCGCTGTAATTAGGGAAATTCATTCGTCGGTGCGTGCCGCGTTCCTTTCGATCGAACGATAATTAAAGGCCCCGAATGCCGCGGAAGGAAGAGTTTCTAACAAGAGGTGATCGATCCGGTGAAAAGACGTTAATGAACGAGTAGTCGGTCTCATAGTACGAGGAGGAAGTCGTTAACTCGTCGTGCATCTTTTCGTTTTCCATGAAATTCGCTTTGGAAATGAATCCGATTTTACATCCAACTTTTATCCTTTTCGTATTTTTTCATCGTTAAAAGACACTTTTTCTAAGCCGCGTTAGAAAATCGATGGAGAGATGAAAATGGAAAAGGATTTTTCTTCGAGAGCCAGATGGAGCTTGTCTAGCGTTTGCGAAAATTCGTAGTTATGGTGGTGGTAAGGAAAGAAAGCTTCTTCGCCCACGTTTCTTGTTTCAGTCCTCCTCCTTCCTCTCGGATTTTCAGCGATGCGTTTGACGCGTCAAGGATGACGCGAAGTCGATGGTAGTTCGTGCTCTTCTTCGAAAATAGGTGAACTCCGTTTCTGTCGTTCTCTCTCTCTCTCTCTCTCTCTCTCTCTCTCTCTTTCTCCTTGTCTTCTCCGAACGAAAGAAAGAGGGAAGAAGAAAAAACAGAGTTACTGCAGCTGTCTGAGGATCCTTCTTCCTTGTGCATTCCCTTAGATTGGAAATTCGAAGTTTACACTGCAAACTCGACAACGTCTCGTCTCACGTAGGCCGATTTTACGTATAAACTCGGAGCCGATATTTGACCGTCTCCCTTTCCTTGTAAATGTGGCACGGGTCTTTCGTTTGATCGATGCCGTGTTTTCTAATCTCCGTTACTGCTATTTATAATGTTGACAAAGAAGGAGCGAGTTCATCGATGCAGCTGTCGCGAAGCTATTAGTACTGTCGGCCGACCGAGAAATAAATTACTTTGTTCTATCTACAAAAATAAATCTCTCTCTCTCTCTCTCTCTCTCTGTCTCCCAACTTATGATAAGCAAACTTGTTGGTTATCTAATAGAAAAAGACGAGGAAAGATTTTTTTTTCCCCGGATAATTAATAACAGATCCTACTATCGAATCAAAATCATTTCGCATGGAGTTCCACGAGTTTACTTGGGTGTTCATTGGACGTAAGTCTTCTTTCATTTTCCTCTTCTTTTTATATTTTATTTTGTTTACATAAAAGCAGCTAGATTTTTCAGGCAGGACGTATCCTTACAAGCGTCCAAGCGAAAGGAGAAAGAGTGAGAAACCGTAGAACCGTCGAGTTTCACGACGGAACGCGGAAATTCGAACGCTTATACCTCTCTGGTGAACGAGCACTATGACGGGGAATGCACGATGGCCGACCCACTCGCTGTCGCATACATGGCTTTTCAACATCCACCAGCGTGAGAACGAACGCTATAGCGATATAGTCGCTATAGTATATCGCTTATCCCGTCCATAGGATTGCGAAAAAAGAACTGCGTCTCTATCTAGCTGCGTCTCTGCTAATGAATGTCGCACATTTTTCTCTTTTATTTCTTACTTCCTTTTCCTCTCTCTCTCTCTTTTGTCTTTCTTTTTTCCTCTTTATCGCCCCCATCGTTTTTTGATTAAACGACTTGCGACTCGATACCGCCAAGACAAAGAATGGAAGTACTAACGATAAGCAAACAAATATGAGAGGGATAGAGATATATGCGTGGTAAAATATCTGAATAGATACGTGTGTATTTAATAAAGCGTATGCGATATACATATATATATATATATATATATATCCATCAGAAGTACATAAAAAGTAAAGTTGTTAACTCTTAATTATTGATTCCTATTGTTTAATTTATATAACAAAGAAGAGACTTTACGAACGTTCCCGACTTTATACGTTTTATCGATAATCTTGTTTCGTCGTCCATTACCCGTGACAAAAGTTATTAATACCTTATCTTTCCAATATATTAAGAAAATTTTGATAATTTTCGAACGTTCCTTGTGCTTCTCGAACAATTCCATTTAAATTCTCATTATTTAACATTAATTTTCCCATTATTTCCGTTCGAGTCGAACGAACGAACATTCTTATTAAGGAACTTTGATCTCTCATAGCTGTTTTCCGTGACTATTCGATTATTTCCTGTATTCAATTTTACTATCGTCCTGCCCCTTTCCGTTCGATCTCTTTAAAATCACCTTTTACGTCGTCGATCTAATGCCAGTTTCGCGTTACGAACAATATACGTGTTGCTCCTTTACTCGCAACCGGTCGTTACATAATTATCGTCATTAGGTAGTTTACCTCCCTAACACGCAGCCGATATACTTTTAATTAACGACTACGAGAATTTGAGGCGACGCCTTATACTTCCTTCGCGTCCGTACATACATACATACCTGAAGAATTCAATCTAATCGTTGAAGTAGGTCAGATCGTAAAGAAAATGACAGCCGAGCGGATTTACAAATTAGCGAGGAGCTCTCTGTTGATGTATGGAAGGAGGGAAGGAAGGAAGGAAGGAAGAAAGAATCGCTACTCCGTTTCAATTAAACAACCTTCGTACGTACGTCAACAGATTCCAAATTTCAACAATTATTTCTTATATATATATATATATATATATATATATATATATATATATATATATATATATATATATAAAGACAGTAATGAGAATATAAATCGAATTAGAAGATTATCGCGATAAATAATTTTCGGAGAAATTCTGATAGAATTTCAATTGTATAAGCACGAAGGATTTCGTCGTCCCAATGCGATTGAAATTAATTCGGACGATGGAGAAAAGGACGTTCCTTTCGGTCGGGAACAATCGAATGACCCGATTCGATATAATAAAGTGATTTGGCCGGAGAAAGAAGGACGTTGAAATTGATTTACAAATTAGGTATGACGGCTCGTGTGTAATCGATAAAAGGAAAAATCGTGGTAAGTGGAGCAGAAGGCTGGGTCTCTCTCGTACTCCTCGTCTACGCTAGCGTAGTATCGAGCGATTTGCGGTAGGAAGAAGGAAGGATCGCGCGACGGGAGCGCTGCTGGAGGGACGAGGAGGAAGGTTAAGGAGGAGGAGGAGGAGGGAGTACCGGGAGGAGGATGTGGGAGAAGGAGTTACGGTAAATTGATGGTCGTGTCACGGTGTTTAATACGCTCGAAACGGTTTATATGCGCTGTGCGTGCAATTTTCCATAGGAAAAAGCTCTCGGGGCGACCTCGTCCTTTTAATCGATCACATCGTCGATCACGATGACGAAAGAAAACGAAGATAGAGTTTCATAATGCCGATTTATAAGCTGATGTATAGTGACGATTCGTTAAATATCGTTGCGAGTACGTATTAGGTAGGTACACGTTGAATATTTATGAGAGGGCATGCCATATATAAATGTTTTTATAATAAACATTTGTCCGTACGCGACGACGTATGTACTACGTGCAAACAGAAATTTCACCGTTTCGTTGACTTACCGTGTACGTTTAAATGGGACTGGGGGAAGATCGTATAAAAGAATATGTTTTTGAGATAACAATGAACCGAAAGCAATGAGTAATGATATCTGCTCGGCGAGACTTTGTTAGAAAATTACATTGCGAACGATTAAAAACGGAACGACGAATAAGGAGAGAGAGAGAGAGAGAGAGAGAGAGAGAGAAAGATAAGAAGAGGGGGAGGCAGAGAGAGAGAGACGAGAGATTGAGAGACGGAAAGAGACGAGCTTTCTCCGTAGTAAAGCAGCGAGAAGGCGACGCAATTCGGACAACGTTCGTTGAAATACCATCGTGGTTTAAGAGACTTCTTAAGAACCTTTCTTTTTCCCTTTTCCACCCTTCCGTCCTTTTCTCCTTCTTTCTCTACTCTTTTTAGCATCCAGCATGCCATCGTGCATGTACTTCCGCTTTCCTCTTTTCGAGTCGTTTAAATTGTAAGCTCGCTTTCTTTTTCGCGAATAATCTTACCGTAATGATTCATACGCACAAAAGTCGCAACCTTTGCATTTTGCAAATTATAAATCCTTTCTTACTTTTCGTCATACGAATTTAATTTTAGTCTAGTTATATACGTAACTCGTTATTCTCACTTTCGTCTAGACACTATTTTTTCGTAAGGATTATAGTATTTATTGTTTTTAAATTTCACGATTGTTAAACAACATCTCTTCGATCGTGTTTCGAGAATATTGCCATTATGTCATTAACGTTTCCGCATTTATTACTTGCACAGGAAGAACTTGTCGTTTACTAGCACAAATAAATGCATTCGCGCGTACTCAACTCCCGTCTATTTGCCCGGTTGTTACGAGTTGCGCCCGTAATACATGCACCTTCCTCGTTTTTCAGTTCTTACTCCAGTTACTAATGTTGTTATACTTCCATTTGTTCGGTTCTCTTAAGGGATCTGTTCTCTATTCCCTCCCCCTCTTTCTCTCTCTCTCTCACACTTTCTCTTCCCCTCTCACCCTCGCCCCTCTTGCCCTCGTTCTTGTACTCGGTTGCAGCGACGAGCAAAAGGCTCGTTTCGCTTCTCCCTCGACGATACATCCCTTTCTCTCTTTCTCTCACCCTCTTTTTCTCTTCTCTTTTGCCAACGTGTAATTTTAATAGTCTCGGCATCGTCGGCGACGCCACCATTCAACGTCAAAAAATAAATATTACATCTAGACGTACATATGTCTGTATAGCAAATAATATCCATTAAAAGACGTAGAACGGAGAATGAAGGATCGAGTAATTAAATGCAACGCTTTGATCTCTCGGCGAAAATGAGAATATGATACTTGACTGAAAAAATGTCGTATCTTGTTATCTGCCTCTGTAATGCACGATTTATATCATGCTTAACGTATCTGTTAGCATGGTAACATTGGAATTCGAAATTACGATTGAAAACTCAATTCTGCGGAAGAAAATCTTCATTCACGAACGTCGCACATATATATATATAAAATTCGTAAATTAATTTTTCAATTTTGGGTTACAAAAATGACGTGTTTCGTTTTGCGAGGCTCGCTTCTTCCAGATCGTAAATTCTTTCTTTCCTCGTGCTCATGACTCCTACCGTCTCTTTGGTGGGCATCCGTTTTTCTGCTCTCTCTCTCTCTTTTTGTTTCTCTTTTCCCCTTGATCCTGCGAGCGCGGAAAGAGGAAGAGGAGGATGACGACGAGGTCGACGACGAGAACGCCGTTGAGAAGGGGAAAAAACGACGGTTAACCGCGCGCGGTCGTCCGACGTTGACGCCGAGCGTCGTTAAAACGTTCCACCCTCGACAACCTTCCTCCTTCCCTCTTTCTCTTTCCTACTCGTTCTATTCGTAGTCGCGTGGACCGTGCGTTTTAAATTGAAATAATCCTGATGGAACGCTCTCAAAATGTTATCCTTTTTCCCCCCGCCAAAATTATATATTCTTTTTCTTTTCTTTTCTTTTTCTTTCTCTCTTTTTTTTTTTTTTTTATCAAACTTTGTACGATCTCTCGACTAATACGATTATCGTTTATTTATTATTCTATTGCGAGAGTGTCCCGAAAAATTAGTTCCCAATGGATTTCAATTCTTTCCTTTCGATTTTATATCAAAAAGAATTTTAAATAACGCCGTTCCATTATGGCGTATGTGTGTCGTTTAAAAGTAAAATCTCTCTGTGAAATTAAATGATACTAATATCACTGAACATTAGCATGGCTTTAGCGGGAAAAGCATCAACGTAATTTTCAAGTTCTATTCGCGAAAATCTTTCGTTTCACCTTTCTCGACGCGTTCCTACTTATTTCCACTTTGCACTTGCCTCTCTCTCTCTCTCTCTCTCTCTCTCTCTCTCTCTCTCTCTCTCTCTGTCTGTCTCTTTCTTGTGCGCACCCGAGGAAAGTGAGTTGTGTTTTCATTCATTGTCTTTCTCCCTCCTACAATAAAGCTATGTTACGCACAGTCACGCTTATAATAAACACAGTAAACGCGCGACTTATCATTTCGGTTTCTCACCTTCGCACTCATTTTCCTTATTACATTCTTTTTTCCATATCTAAAGGTAAAGAAGGAAGGAGAAATAGAAAGCGACAGTTAACCACAAACCATCGGAGGGTGACTCTCGTTGCATCGTTAGAGCATTCACTCTACAGTAGATTCGATCTCAAAAGTGAAAAAGTAAGATAGATAGATAGAGAGAGGGAGAGAGAGAGAGAAAGAGAGAGAGAGAGAGAGAGAGAGACGGAGAAAGAAGAGAACACGATTTAAATTTAAATAAGCGCGACGAAGCTGCAATAAAATATAATTAAGTTCACCCCACGGAGCCGACGGACGGAGCACTGAAGTGGCGCGGAAAGGACACGCCGAGTGGAGAGTAAAAGTGCTCGGAAAACAGAGAGAGAGAGAGAGAGAGAGAGAGAGAGAGAGAGAGAGTCGAGAGAGGCTGAGGCCAGAGAGAGATTCTAGAAAAGGAAGAACGAAACGAGGAGAAGCTCTCTTCTGGTCCTTACTCCTTCTTTCTTTTCTTACCTCATACACGGGGTGTCCGACGACATTTTCGTTTCGCCGAGCGTTACGAGAGTATTACTCTCCAGGGATAATTAATCGTTGTTTCTTGTCTCGCCTTAGAAGAGAACGAAAAAAAAAAGAACAACAGAGACTTTACGAGGAATACACGTATCGAATAAAAGAATGCGATTTTTGTATTACGAATAAAGGTTTGTCGAGCGACGTGTTGTTAATCGATTCATTCAACGATATTTACTTAATCAGATTTAATTCATTTGCAAATCGAACAGAGATTTAGTTTTTTTTTCTTTCTTTTTTTTTTGTATTGGCACGATCGATCGTTTCTCGTGTCATTTTCTCATTATTATTGGACAAATATTACTATATACTGGCTTAAATGGCAGATACTTTCGCGCGTGATATCCAGTCGACGCGTCCGCGTCGATACGCGCTCGAACGACGTCCAGTCGACGTGAATTGTTGCATTTGGACCAGCTTATAATGTAATTTGTCGACACGGTACGGTCGATATGCTTCGACGTCATTTTGCGGCGCGTTTCCCTCCTTTTCGGAGAATGCCTATTTTATCGACAAAAAAAATCGGACAATCGAGTTTTGTGTCCGGTACGATTCGAAAACGAATTCGCTAGATATCGTGGATTTTGTTTCTTTTTCTTTCTTTTTGTTTCCAGCGAATGAAAAAAAAAAAAAAGAAAGAAAAAATAAATAAAAATGAAAAATCGTCGAACGTTGTAATCGTTAGACATCGAAAAGGATTCGTTTCACAAGAGAAATAAAGGCAGAGATTCCATTCGCGCCAGTAGCGTTTTGTATTTTATGCGAAAATATTCCAAGCCGCGCGAAAACTGACTGGTTGCAGGTAGTGGTAATAGAGGCTAAAAAAGACGCGATATTTTGGAGGCACCCCGTATATTTGCGGCGTATATCAGTGTAAAGAGCAGGGGTCCAGGGTATCACGTCGCTACTTAACTTGACGGACTTAATGGCCGGGCGTAATGGGCGTAGCCGCGAGAAAAAAAAGACGTAATTAAGAGTAGAAGGGAGATTCCGGGTTGCGAGCTTGAGATTTATGTTGCGCTGTAATTTTTACAAAATCCGGCCAACGCCACCACCATCGCCAACACCCACCAGCGGCACCACCATCACGCTCGTTCTGTTGCCGATGGGGGGTGACGAGAGGAAAAGCGTCGAGAGAAAGGGGGAGAGAGAGAGAGAGAGAGAGAGAGAGAGAGACTAGGAATTTCCATAAAAACGGCTGGTGAAAAGGGTGAGGAAAAATAAAGTACCGAGCGCTTATTTCTTTTAAAGCGTTAATGAGGCGATTGCCGATATCGGCTCACGCTCGTTCGAGCAAGCAAGTTGTTTGCTCGAAGCGAAAGAAATTGAAAACACGCGGATGAGAGGTGCCAGTATCACCTCTTCGATATTTTTTCTTCTTATCTTACGATGCGATCGTTAAGAACGATTAAAAAACGTTATGCTTTCGTAAGAAATTATACAGTTATCTTATCGGAATAAATTTTGTCAATTTCCTATTTCCTTTATAGCCACGGGGCAAGAAACCACTCTTTGAAAGTGATTCTTATTTCTTTTTAAAAATATTTGCCCTTATACCACCGTATATATATTTTCAACATTTCCCAACTGACATTTTAATTCATAGAGTCTTGGAAAAAGCGAATATTCGACGAAAGTTTTTCGTATCAATGTCAACTATAGAAAAGCTTTATAGATACCTATGATAAGCGAGAAACGGAGCACCGGGTACATTTGTCGAAAGTCCGCGAGCTTTCTTTGTCCGACATCTAGCATTTCGTTCGGATTTTTCCACGTTTACGCGCGGAGTATACTGGCCGCTGGATGGATCCGTGATTTATCGTTCTTGATGTGGGTGAAATTGTAAAACCATTCCGAGGATATAAAGATTTACAGACATCGCGCTAACCCCCTGTTTTACGCTTTATATCGTCTCTCTCTCTCTCTCTCCCCCACTTTCGCGACGATCTATCTCTTTTAGCACGTCGACTACATATTTTGCCGAAGCAACGATAATTATCTGTACGATTTAAAAAAAAAAAAACATTCGTAAACTTGTGCCCTTTTAATTTTAAGTCGCATATTTTGGTATTTTATCTTTGCTCGGGGTTAAAACTGTCTATAACTGAAAGTACGATTTTATAATATTCGCATTAATTCGATCTTGACATCGATAATGAAGTAACGAAGGAATGAAGAAATTCATCGAATGTAATTCGATCATTTGCAGCGAGAAATATATTCGATTTGAATATCTTTAAAAATGTAACGATAAGATTTCGTACGTAAGTAGGATGATCGAACGGAATTTAGCATTAAACTCGATAACTTTGGTTTCCTTGGCTAAAGAGTAGTAACCTGGCTCAAAACCGGTTGCGTTCGAGTAATCGTGTTTCAATATCGGTCCCCCTACGGCGCCTAAAATCTACCTCGCCTATCTCTTCCAGAAAACTAATTACCTGCACGAAGAAATTCCATTCCGTTTATCGTCCTCGTCCACGCGTCTCGTTAAGCGAAGTAGAGGAGAGGAATAAAGTCCCTACACATTTCCGTTTCGTCACTCCTTTTGTATTTTCTACCTTTTGTATTTTGATTCGAGTCGAGACAGCAGACATCGACGGTAACTTTGGCCGATACTTCGCTAGGCACGTTATAATAGCTCCGACTTTCCTACAGAGTTACTTCCTCCAACGATACTTCTTTGATCTTCGCGAAGAAAGGCAAACTTTAGTCGAGAAAATGTTTTTATGAACGTGGAGAACATCGACGAGCCTTCGAGTTCTTTCTTTAAAGTAACGAGAGAATAAGAGATGGATAAAAACAAGTACCCAACTCTCTCTGTATCTTCGTTATTGCAAATGTCTACCCGAACAAACTGGCCAACGTTTGGTCGGTGTTTCAGTGCTCTTGATAAAGTTCAAAGAACGTCGAGTCTTTTTTACGCTTCGATTCTTATGAAAATCGAAACTTTCGATATTGTTATGAAACAAGGCTTTCTTCCTACTTGTCAATGATACGAACTAATTATTTCCGAGTCTCAAAGAATTGTAAAAATTTTGAAATGAGAGGTCCATCGCGTAAGCTGGCAAGAAAAGGACGATGATAGATTCGTTTCGCGATCAAATTATCGTTTTAATCCATCCAACGTCCAAGGATTAAGTATTATATGCCAGAAGAGTTCCTTTCGAGACTCGCTCGATTCCATCGACGTTTACATACGCTGCACGTTCACGCATTTACACGTTAACACGGGGTACGTTCCCCGTTAGTTCCTATCACGATCGTTTGCATTTCCGTAAAGGGCCCAGAGAATATCTCTATGGCGTTACGTCGAATGGGCCCATTAGCATCGGACATTCCATTACATCCTGTCGTAAGTAAAACCACACCGTGCGACTCGTTTTCTTCTTTTGTTAACCGTACCGCCGAGAGTTTGCGTGAAGGCATCGCGTTTGAATAAATAAGACCGTAGTACCGATTGGATAATTTCAGTTTGAAAGACGGAGAAATCAGGAAGAGATTCCTCGGACGATTCTAACGTCAAAATTACGATGTAATACAAAAACAATTTCTAAATTTCCGGATCGTTAAGAAGGAATAATCTTTAATTTCGTTCGAAAAAAAAAAAAAAACGTAAACTGGCGTTACCGAAACACTCGTTACGCTCTAGCCGAGGACAAAGGAATTGCAAATCGGTTTGCTCTCTTCGAATTCTCTCGTGCTGAAAATATTTATAAAATCATCGTGACGAACGTGGTAACGCGTCCCTACTACCTAAATGCGAGAGGGAAACGTTTGAAAAGCTTTACGTTGGCCGTGCCGACGGTGCCGACGAATTATTCGACGTAGCACACGTAAGTACGTACGTACACTAGGTTCACATAGAAATAGATTCAAGCATAGGCACGTACGCGCACGTAGAACGGGAATGCAGATACATAGACACAGGCGAGCGAGCGAACGAACTAAAGGAAAGCGAATACGCGAACTCGGGCGCGTTTACCTCGGGAAATGCCCCAGTTACCCCGTCATATAGTACATCGTAAAAGTTGTCTGCAACGTGGAACGTCACGAAGTTCAGTTCTTTTTTTCTTCTTCTGCTCGTCGCCGTTGTCTCTTCCGTCCTCCTTCTCTTTCTCCATTCCGGTTTTTCCTCATTCGTGTTTCCATACGAAAAGTAAAAATGGTGGTACACCGACGGCCATTAATAGGAAATGGTTATTTTTACACCTACCTTATATTTTCCCTTCAATATTTTTCAGTCCATTATTTACGATCTACATTATCGTTCAAATAATTCGATCGAACAAATATTCGTACCCATCGAATCTAATGCATATGTATGTTTCGATAGATTTCACATATTAAATCTTCTTTACTTTCGATAAAATTTAATTTACGTTCTTAGTTTTTTTACGATAAATCGTCCAATTTCGCGGCAAATTCTCTAGAAAATTGATTTGAAAATTTCGTCGAATGTGATATATACTTACGAAATATTGATAGTATCAAAGAGTATAGTTAAAAAGAGGGAATTTTCTTCTTTAGAATGATGCTCGTTTCAATCCTCTGCGACTGTTATTTCCGAAGACATCGTCTTCGATATATCGTCATTCATAATTCTTCGATGGTACAACTGACCGTAGCAACAAAAAAGTGTTTACGTTGGCCAGCCGAGGCTCGGGTAAGATTCTGAGAGGGTCGTGTAAATTCCTGAAATTTAAGTAGGTTATTAAGTAGGTCAATGCACTTCTTTAATGAAATTATAAAGGTCAGTGTGTCAAC
>CAJVQX010000022.1:0-21879 GCA_911387935.1 Dolichovespula saxonica
ACTTTGTTAATTTTACTACTTATACCATTTGTTTTTATATTCGATCTTAACAATAGTAACGTGTAGAGTTACCTGACCGTGTCAGCCGAACCACTTTCGCCACCTTCGGTAGAAAATCTTACGGCAATCGGAGTTCTCGCTCCAATTTCGGAAAAGATTTTTGCTTTGCAATATTTCGTTATATCGTGTGTTACTTCAAAGTATCCGTAAGCGCCTTAAAAAAAGAATACAATTTATGCTTCGATCGATACGTTCCTTATATATTTCATATTTTTAAACGAATCAACGATGATCAATTCGCTCATTATTAAAATAGTATTTGTATATCAAATGATAAAGGAGAAAATGATTGAACAAGTTTATTAATATTTTCCATTGTTTTAATTAAATCGTGCGTCATTCTTTCATTTTATTTATTATCCTTTTTCTTTCTGTTGATTAAACAAAATTTCTTTTCCTTTTTTTTTTTTTGTTTTTAATTTATCAATCCGATCGTTAATTAACTTTGAAAAGCATATAACTCACCGGCTCCTTTAGCATGCACCACACGTTCCGGAATTCTTTCTCTTGTAAAATGTGACATCTCATCGAGATAAACAAAATCTTGCAATAATATTGGCCCACGTGGGCCGACCGTAAGACTAGCTTTCTTTTCGGCGATGAGAGCCCCACTTCCGGTTAATAATGCAGGTGGTGGACCCTATTTTTCGATAGAAAAAAATAATAATAATGTAAATAAGTAGAAAACAAACGAAAAATAATTATATTTCGATAATATGTATTTATAAGCGTGTCAATTTGTGTCATATAAAATTACAGAATAGAATGGTATCGTTTAAATATTCTTATGACTACATATAGAAAAATAGCCTACTATTAATGGAATTATCTCTTGTGGTTATACTAGCAGAGCACAAATTTAACGTTCGTTCATTGCAGTACAAAGACGGATTTAGTCAATTACGTGCTCACCGCATTTCCGTAGGAAAATATTACAATATCATAAACTATGAAGAATTTTCACGTAAGATCGTGAAAAGAAAAAGCAATGAAACGGGAAAAGAAGAATGTCTGAATATTTAATTAATTGTAAAATACATGCATGACGATTTTTTTTTAATTAAATTATACGTTTGTCATTTGTAAGTACATTATTTGGTTATTCTTTTTATGTAATGCTTAGAGAAAATTAGTTGAATTTAGAAAAAACGTTATCGATTTTTATACTTCTTTTTCTACCAATTACATATACATAAGTTTGTTACTTTTAAACGACTAACAGAAAGAAAAAAATGTATTTATGTAAATCAAGGACGTATCTTATATCTCGCCTTAAATAGAAAATAGTGTTATATAATTCGTAAGAGAAATATTTCATGAGTGATAGTTTTATCTAATTAATTTAAAAATACATCATATTCGATTATCATCGCATAAATCTGCGAAATAATTTCGACGTTTTTATTGACAGAATAAACTAACGGATAAATAATTTTAATGAAATCGAACAAGAGATATTCTGTTTACATGATTGATTGATTTTATTTACTTTTCATAATCCATATCTTATAAAAGTTTCTCGATTAAATCGTTGAATTTTTTTTTTTTTTTTTTTTTTTTTTAAGTAGGTAAGCGATAAAGCAAGTTAACGGACGAGGGACACAGACTACTGATAAAATCGTACGATTAGTTTTAACTGGTTCTAACGATTTTTCTAATCTGAAGTTCGTCGCACAGTATAGAACGTTATTTCCTACATATAATATAATAAACGGAATACAAAGTTGTACTAATACCAACCACAGATCTATTTAGAAAATCTACGTGCGAAATGTGTGTGTGTGTATATGTGTGTATAATAATGAAACAAAGACCTAAATGAAATGAGCAAAAAAAAAAGTAGCATATCATTAAAATCCATAATCTATAAAAAACAGGTAACGATGACGAAAATAAATAGAAAAATTACGATGTTAGCCTTACATTCTTTATCTCTTCATCATCGTTGCCATAATCATTATGAATCATACACTTTAATTCGAGCTCATATTATTTGAAAAACTTTCTACGCAATATTTGTGCTCGATCACGCAACGTATAGACGAAACGTCCAGTGAAATTCATCATAATCGTGCGCTCTTAAAAACCGCTCAATCTGTAAAAGCGAAGTAGCGTCTTAAAATAGTATATAATATTCGTAGACAAGTTTGTGAATACGAGCAAATATATATATATACATATATGTATGTGTGTGTGTGTGTGTGTGTGTAAGTAGATAAAGATTCAACGTCCGTCAAAGACAAACTTGTCATGAGAGCTCAAACCTACGCTCGATAATATATACACATGCGCGCGCGCGCGCGCGTGTGTGTGTGTAGACATATGCATAGATATATATATCTATAAGCTACATAGATACATATTACATAAATGGTAGGAATACGTTAGCAACTATTAGTCCATTTACATAAAATTTATTATGTACGCAATGTTGCGTCGGGTCAATATTATCTGTTAAAAGTAACGATGAGACAGAGAGAACGCGATAGTCGATTCGTGCTAGTTTTATTGATTACTTTTTTTTCGTGCTTTTTCTTACGAACTTTTTCTCGATTATTGGGTCACCCTATGACACGAAACGATTTCATTTATTCTATATACAATAAAGAATCGCACAATTAACGATCGACGTTTGAATTGAATCCGCTTCATTTCTGATTTCTTAATTATGTTTACACTAGCAACAATGTAATTTTACTTTCAAGAAGACATTCCGTTCGCTGCATGGCAACATGCTCCTCACTCCGAACGTAATCGCAATTGTTCTTTTTCCCCGTTATGCTTTTTGTTCTGTTCCTTTTTTCTTCTATTTTTTTTTTTCGTTTTCCTTTTTCCTTTCCCTTTCCTTTTCTATTTCTGCATAACATTTCATGCGATATAACAATTAGATAAAGATTCAACGTCCGTGTTGTGAGAGCTCGAATTTATGTATTTACTTGCTTATGTTCAATCGTTCAATATACATATATATATATATATACATATATATATATATATATATATGTGTGTGTGTGTGTGTGTGTGTGTGTGCGTATAAAACACATACATAAATAATGATGGTAACAGACAGCTACATTTTTCTTTTTTAGAAAAGAAAAATAAAAACTATTATTATCGTTTCGGCTTTATCGAAATGTAATCTTTCAAAAAAGAAAGAGAAAAGAAGGAAGAAAAGAGAAACGGGGAAGTCATGACAATTTTCATATCATTAATTTTGACCTGCGAACGTAAAATAACTTAATTAACATAAAAGTAGAATATAATACATAATATTTGCATATGTAATAATTGCATTGACAAATATGTTTAAACTGCATAATGACGGACCTTCTACGATGAAAGTTTTTGCACCTGTACAATGATTTTCCGCCATACTACGAATTTTAATCTCTCTCTTTCTCTCTCTCTTTCTCTCTATTTCTCCGTCATAAAAAGACGAAGCGTAACTATAACTTAACATTAATATCATTTGTTTGTATACAAAGCAAATTTAAGAAGTATTATCGATTTGTTGTATATTATGTAACTGAAATATCGTGCTTTTAAGAAATTTGTCATACATTTGAAAAAAAAAAAAGCAAAAAATTAATTAAAGAAATTATATATGAACGATAGTGTTCCGTTAAATACGTTAAATACATTCCTATTTAATTAAATTGACGCGTCATAGATATATACATATATACTATATACGGCACCCATATGCATACATAACTCTCTCTTGTATTCTACTTTTAGGTATGCCCTTGAGAAAATACTCTTTCTAATATCATCGTTTCGTAGAAAAAATTAAAAGAATTGATTGTCTCTAGGAAATTATTAAAGCTATTTAAAGGCTCTTTCGGGTATTAATGTTTCATATAACGATCGAAATATATATAAACATGTTCATTCATGGTACCAGTTGAACGACCAGTTGAATAATTGTATAACATTGAATTTATAACAAGTGCCGTGTTAAATGCAACCAAAATTCACAAGTAATTTCGAATTGATTCGACCGCGTTTCGTCAAACTGTAGTTGTATTTTATAAGATCGAACAAGTTCATAAAAAAAAAGAAATGTTATGTGCAACGCGGAAGTAAATAAACAAAGTAAATAAACATCGGCGTATGCGATGCGAACGCACAATAATATATCTGTATGTATTAACGTGAACTAAATCGTAGTCATAGTCGTATCTATTTTAAGTCCTACAAGGAATCATCTAAGTTCTAATTTTCTCTTTTTATCGTGACATGTATCGTATATGTATATATATATATATACATATATCATACAATACAACAAGTATTCATTAATCTAACGAGACGGAGTAAATCTTACGAAACGTAAAGAGATATAAGGAGAAAGAGAGATAGAGAGAGAGAGAGAGAGAGAGAAACAAAAAAAAGTGGAAAGAAAGTAAGAAGAAAAGAGTTAGAGAGTGAGTGAGTGAGTGAGTGAGAGAAAGAGAGAGAGAGAGCTAGATACTACGCTAGTAAAAATGGAGGTCAAGTCTGAAAGATGGAGAAAAAGAGGAAAAAAACAACAACGACGACGACGACATCTGAATAATCACGGATAGCATAAATTTGTATAGATCGAAGAATGCAAATCTTAGTTCGTTCGATGGTACCTTTAAATTTTTCTTATAATCGTTGAGTTGTTCAGAAGCGGGATCTCTAGTCGTGCCTGCCATCTTGTCGTCCTTCGAATCTTCGCAGGATCTACCGGTTGTGTAATATCGATGAGATCGATGTTCGAACGATGTCGTAATGTAAAATCGTTTTCTAGCGAGAAACCTGCTGCTGAGCGACCACCGTTCTTTGCGTTGCCAAGAACGAAAACTGACTGGCGGCGATGACAACGTGCTTTTATCACCTACGTTGCCACGCCATTGGTGGAAAAACGAGGGAGCAACCTTACGCCATGATACGCAACACGTTCTTGGAAGGGCGCGAACGAATGATACTAATTTATTATCCAGCATTCGGTCAATCAATTATTCTTTTTGATTGATTCGCTTAATTGTTTTTCTTCTTATTTTCTTCTCTTCTTTATCTTTTATTTATTATTTTTGCTCTTTTCAATAATCACGCCACCGTTCTTCCCTTCGTTACGCTTTTTATATCTACGTTCGGCCGTTTCTCGATCTTTTTTTCTTCGTCGGAGGATCGTTCTCTTTCGGATTAAATCTTTTCTTCCCCCCCTTCCTCCTCCTCTCCCCGTCCCTCGTTTTTTCCCTTTCCCTTTTTTCCTTTTCTTTTTCTTTCTTTTTTTTTTTTGCGCCTACGATCGAGGACGGACGTCTTGGTTTTCGTTTATCATCGAAGGTTGCTGAAAAATTGAACAAAAAATTTTACGCGATCGATTCCAATGGTATTTATTTCAAATATTCAAGGAACCTCAAACCGATTCAAATTTTTACGAAGAAACGAAGAACTATATTAATTTAATGAGAGAGAGAGAGAGAGAGAGAGAGAAGAGGAGAAAGAGAGAGAGAGAGAGAGAGGAGAGTAGAAAAGATCTTTGGTAATAATCGAAATCAATCATGATTCGATTCCATCGATATAAATAAATGTATGTTAATATTTGCAAATATGGGTCGATAAAAAAAAAAAAAAAGAAATTTATGGATCAATAATGAGGAATTTATGAAATTCCTTACCCTCATATACGATCCACGCGACTATGTAACCTATACAAGAATATTATCAATGCGGTTATCACTGTTTTATTTTTCTTTCTTTTTTGGGCTTTCAACCACTTGGTAATATATCAAATGCGTATTATCTTCAACATGATAAATATATATACACATAACCTTGTCATTTAATATTACTCATGTATTTTTCACTTGTTCTTTTTTTTCGATCTTTCGCTCGATCGAGCAGATATTTTTTTAATTATGAATTTCATCGCTTTTATTGAAGTTAGGCAAGAAAAATTCTCGATCGGTTCCGTTAGATTCATTGTTGAAATCGAACAGGGGACAAAAAAATTAATAGAAAAATTTTCTTTTTCTTTTCATGCTTTGCCAAGGACAAATACGAGAGAAGCTAAGAGGGACAAAAGACAAAAACCAACAACAAAAAAAAAAAAAACAAAAAAAAAAATCGTATGCACATTTTTATTTTTGCAACTCTTTATTAATGTCGTTGCAGCTTCAGCTGAGCCAGGTACAGATCTGAGCTCGTCATTATAAGCGAGCTCTCACAGTTACGCACAATCTTCATCCTCTTAATCGCCGCGTTCGCGATAAATAACGTAGGCAATTATAAAATTTCATAAATTCTGAATGGCTGTGAGTAGAGCTCGAGAATAAAAATAAAAGTAATTACTAAAAAGGTTTCACCTTCAGTCGATCCTAACGTGTAACTCGTTCATAGAAACGAGAATTTGATCGTTGAATCACTGACACGCAGAGAAAGAAAGATATAGATAGATAGATAGATAGATAGATAGATAGATAGATAGATAGATGGATAGATAGACAGATAGGTAGATAGATAGATAGATAGACGTAACAAATAGATCATGTCTTTGGTAATATACGTATGTATATTGAAGAGAACGTAAGCTTTAAAAGACGGAAAGAATGAATTTTCTTATTGAATTTATAATTCATTATTTCCGTCAATAAATAGTTAAATAATTACGTTCCTATTTGCGCTATAAAAATGGTTATAATATTTACATAATTGGCTCATTTAGACTCGTCGAAATTATGAACAATCGTAAAAGACGATTTCATTAAGTTCATTCGCAAATAATAACAAATAGATTATATATGTTGTATATTTTCTTCCTTTTTTTTTCTTCTTCTTCTTTCCTTCTTTCTTCTTCTTCCTCTTCTTTTTTCTTTTCTTTTTTTGTAGAAGTAAAATGAATTAAAAGACGCAGTAAATTATTAACCTATAACTAAATTCTGCCTGAGTTAATTGCACCGCTTATCCCATTTGACGTTTATAGTGAAACAATGGTTAGAACGCGATATATGAATAACTATGTCACGGCAGTATTTCCAAATTCATTAGATTTTATTTCTTATTGTTCGTCGTATCGATTTGTAGCAAGAACATTATAACTCCAGTGCCCCTTTAATACCAACGTTTGTTTTTTTTTCTTTCCTTTTTTCTAATGTTATCTAATGTGATCTTTCAACGTGATTACCCAGTTACTTATTTCATGTACATTTAACAATATATAATTGTTTCTTTTGTGAAATCAAAATCGACGTTATTCCGTGGTAAGTGCATACGACTATTAGAATAATTTTCTTCAACTACAACAGATTAGAAAATGCCGAACATATTGGACAAGCATTTAATTCTAAGAACATCTCGAAATTTATAAAATTTGTTTAAGTTACTTCGAATCCAATAAATATATATATATATATATATATATATATATATATATATATATATATATTTTCCCCTCCCCCTCCCTCCTAGATTACTCAAGAAGCAGAGTAAACGCAATACATGCAGAGATCTTATATGTTTATCGCGAATTGTTACTTATTATTGTTTAAAACGCTTTTCCTTATACTGCTTTTACGAAACCATATTGTTTTTAGAGTTATATTATGACCGCATATTTTCTTTTCTTTTCTTTTTTGTTTTCCTTTTTTTCATGAATAAACAAATATCATTCATTGATCTTTTTTTTGTTTTGGTTTCCAACACGTGGACATTTGTTGATCAAACATTGTTGAGACATAAGCTAGCCGTGCACCATGATGAAGTTGTCTTCCCATTTCATAGGCTAACTGGCTATCGGTATCGGACACTGCACTTGCAAACGATAAGATGACTTTGTTCACCGTGTTCATCAGCATTGGCTGCTATTATAGCATTAGACCGTTCGATACTCTCTTCCGTCTCTTCTCCATCACCTAAAAATTTGTCAAATATTTCGTATGACAATTGATTAACTTTCCTTTTTATATTATATGAAAGGAAAGTGCAAATATCTGTTTTCGTTCATATAATACAATAAATACATGTCAGCTGGAAAGGACCACCCCCAGAGAATAAAGGCAACAGATATAATTTATCCTATACAGTTGTTTACAAGAAAAAAAAAAAAAAAGTAGTGACAATAATTCCTTTTTAAAGTGAAGCCAACAGATTTCGCTATATGTTGACAAGCAATTTATCATGACGTTTAAAATTTATGAAAGATCACTTATAATACAACACACTTTTTAATTTGGTAATGGATAAATATGCAGCCAGCCAGAAATGTTAGTCAAATTTCGTTATATATAGTGCAACAGAAGAAAGGAATGTTCTGTTAGTATAGGTCTTCGTAACGGAGGGTTATTAATATGAATATTAACATATGCTGAAATAAAAAATATTTTCTTTTTTTTCTTTTTTTTTCTTTTTTTTTTTCTCTCTCTGGGGGCATACCTGACCAATTGCCAAACTATTAGATGAGTTGCCACATCACTTTCGTCTTCTGGTTCTTCTGCTAAAATTGTCACCATCACACATTACATTTTGACATACTTCTGATAGTTAAAAAAAAAAAAAGGACACGTTATATTGTACGTTAAAAGTACACGATGAATCAGGTACCGTTTACTTACCGACTCTAAAATCAATGTAACCCTCGCCACCCGATAAGACGAGCATCGCAGGCTGTGAACCATCGGTTGCCGCGCTTTGACCACCGTGGCCTAAAAGGATTTATGTATTAAAAAAATGTTTAAATTAACAACCCAATGATACGTAAACTCACCAGGTACAGCGACGAACATTTTTACGGCATCCCTATGCCCATGAAAACTTAATTGGGCATGGGCCATACTACAATACGGTATGAAGCTTCCAATTGAAACGCCTCGTTCCGATGCAAAGACTCTAACACCAATTCCCGGTGCATCGCCTTTATTAGCTCCCGTTTGAACTCTGGATACTGCCATTGAACCGCCTGCACCTATTTAAAAAAAAAAAAAAAAAAAAGAAGAAAAGAGAGAAAAAGAAAAAAAATTGTATACAATATCACACACAAATAGATCAATATAAATACAACGTATTAATTATAAAAATATTATTGTTCCATTAACGTACTTTCGGATAGTGGCACCGATATTATCACTCCATTTCCAGTACCAATCCACAACCTATTTGAGGAAATTAATAAAGCTGTGATTCGTACAAAAGAAAATCCAAGTTTTCCTGTTCCCAGCATTTTACTGACATAAGGTTCTATATCAACATCTTGCAGATGTTGATAAGTATGCGCATGATAAAGTCTTAATGGTTGAATCCAATCGAATGCTAACCCAAACGCCCTCGCCTAGCCATGCCAATTGTCTCACTTGTGACTCTCTTCTAGGATGTGCATCAACGGTGCACTGAAACATTGCAATAATTTATACGTTTATTTATTCTTCATCAAATTAAACGCATTCCTTCAATATGCTTACTTCGACAGTCATTCTGATAGGATCTATAACATGTATTTTGTTTCTATATCCACACCATACTGTTTTTCCACTGACAGCAGTCATACATCTTATAGAGTGTTGAGGGCTTCCTAAAGTAACAACATGATACTGAGAAAGGTCCCATTGACCATCCGCGCCCCTTCGAAACAAAGCTACGGTTCCGTCGGCCAAAGCAACTAAAACGCGACCTTGAACGTGCCTATAAAACAATATATATAAAGGAAAAGAAATAGTTTGATCATAAGCAAATTACATAGGCTATTTTATCCGACGTAAATAATGTAAAAGTAATGTTAAATAATATTTCACATACACGATAGCCACAGCCGCATCCTTTAATTTTACAAAATGCAAGCAAACAGACCATTTGGCAACGGCCGAGTGTACAAAAACAGCACCATTTTGAGCTCCCAACCACATCGTTGGCTGTATAGACGACATTTTTTCGATAGGCGTACTTTCCTCTATTTCCTTATTTTCATCTTCCTCGTCTTATCTTCTTTGCAATTTAATTCATCGTTTACTACCTCCGTATTGCATTTAATAAAATAAACCTTTCCTAAATTAGCCGTTCGCTATCTACACTTTCCAAACTTTGAGGTCCGGCGCTCGAACTCTGATCCGTATCCTTCGTTTTTTCTAGAGTTTCACTAGTTTGCTCGTCGACAGAACTACTACCATTCTCCTGTTATTGTTCTCGACGGAAGCCGTTGCTTCTTGGAGTTTTTTCTGTTCGTTCTCATCAATATGTTCGATTATGATCGCATCATCGTGATTGCTATCCACGTTATCGCCATTTTTATTGTTAAATTTATACGTCGAATTCTCCTTCAAGTTTTTAGGATAATCGCTTTCCATGGCACCAGGTACACTAGCAATGGAAAGCAAATGTCCTTGGCAAACACTGAAAACCTCTAAAATATCTGCTGGATTATTGGCATCTATAACTGTGACCTTTGACATCTTTTGTGTTGATGTGCAAATCCAGACCAACGAACTGAGTTTCTGTTCCAATTGTTCTGCCTCCAATCTACGTTGTTCGTTTTCCTGAAGTTCATTGTCTAAATGTTCAACCGCATCTTCAGCTTCTGTTTTAGTCGTATTTGTCTCTGATGCTTCGGCTGCATAAAATACACTTCCTCCAATCATGCAACCACCGTCCGGCGTTTTACCTCCGGTTAGATTTACCCCAGCGCCACACCAAATCTATATATAAAGAATGTTTGTTAATGTTTTTTGAGAAACTTGACACAAAAAAAAAAAAGAACGATAGATTCCTTACTAGATATTAAGACACTATACTCACCTTCATTCCTGGTTCTGTTTCTTGAAGAGGCCTACAATATACTGGTACTGGTACGGGTTGTCTTACTGGTGCTATTGGTTTTCCTGGCAAACTCCACCCATAAGCTTGCAATCGACCGTCTTCTTTTCTAACGTGTGCTCTGACTTGACGGTATTGTTCTCTTCGTTCGTTTGCTCGGCGGGCTACGAGCTTTTCAGAAGATCTGTAAAGTACGTTTTAAATGCACAAAATATATATTTTAAATGTAACAATTTAAACAAGCGTAATGCAAGGGAATGAGGAATTGAATGATTTAAAATGTCTAATTTCAGATTTGTTGTCTTCAAACATCTGTTCTTACCAAGATTCATTTTATCACTAATCTTTCTTCCTATGTTTTATGTTGAAATACATTTAGTATTTCGTTATCATACATTATTTTTATGTGAGCATGTCCCAAATTTTTCATTCCTTTATTTGTACGTAATATTAAAATTAAAGAAAATATGAAAGAAGATATTTTCTTGGTATCATTATTCATGCCAAGGACCATCTCTCACAAAATCAGAATACAGGTGTCAAAGCAGAAAAGTTAGGAATATAGCAGAACAGATTTACCTGCTGACCAATAAGCACCCAATGAAAGCCAGAAAAACCAGGAATCTCTTGATAACGCCATGAAGGTGAGGCAAGAAAACCCGAATAATGAGACAAAAGCGAAGTAACGACATCGAAATAAAAGCCAAGTTTAACATACTCATAACTTCATTTATTCATCGATCAATAATGATCGAATATATTATCAGTTTTCCAAAAAATATACAAACTCTTATTTACAAACTATAGCTTTTCAAGCATATTTCAGAAAGGTAACAGTCAATTTATCTCATTAGTTATTATACTTTTATCGTTTGCAAGTTATTTTATTAAATGTAAATCACATAAAAATCGGTATATGTACTTTACAAATATGTTACTTGTATATGAAGACTAGGAAATTAGACTTAGAGAAGGGATAAAATATAGCAAACAGAGAAAGAAAAAAAAGTAATATATGTATGAAATATAAGGCTCTTTCGTATAAAACCATTGATATCTTAAGTCAAAGTTTATTTCGAAAATTTATCGCTCAAGATAATCAATCAATGAATGTAAAAGGGGAAATGGGACACGATTATGTGTTAGCAGCAATAGTACGTTCAAATTGGTCAGTTTAAATTCTAAATTATGCAAAGAAGACTCACGTCTTTTAAGAGCAATCAAGACTATTTGTAAGAGGTAAGAAAACATTATGGATCCCAATAGACCAAAGAGGATTCTAATCTGGAAAGATGACCGCAGTTCATTCTATAATAGTTATTTTTCATTTAGGAGAGATTACTTTTCCAAAAACTTTTATAAAAAGAATTTTACTATAAGTAATTATTATGGCAGCTTTGATATATAGCAGTATCAAAGTATATGTTGTGTGAGTGTGTGTGTGTGTGTGTGTGTGTATGTATGATGTGTATGTGTATGTGTATATATATATGTGTATATATATACATATATATATATATATATATATATATATATATATATATATATATATATATTTATAAATATATGAATATATATATTATATCTATATATAAATTAAGCTCCATAATTGTGTGCATTTGCACTAAAACTTTCATTGCGCGATAAATCACAGATTAAGATTGATGTTTTATGATGTATAAAGCTCAATACTCAATAAATAAATTTGTATCTAAATAACAGATAAAAATCAGGCAGGCTGTGATGTCAGATTGACATAACATCAAGGTGCATGTATATAGAATAGGATTGATTTCTCACATGGTGTCTCCTTGGTCGAGAAAGTCATGGCGATTTTTCAACGTGTGTTTACGCATGGTGCTCACGGCTGGAACAACTTGATTCGTTGGTGCACTATAGCGAATATGAGGTAAGGTATGTGTTCCACGAACTAAATTCCCACGATCGGTTGTTGTGAAGAGACTACTAAAACTACAAAGAAAAGAGACGAAAATATTCATTGTTTTCTTCTCTTATTATACACATTTATATCGATATCTCATTTATCTGATACTAACAACTTCCAAAATTGTGAACCTTTTCCTCCTGATGTATTGGAAGGATCAATTTTATTTGCTCTAATTATTTCAGTCCACCTAACAGCTTCTTGTAGCTCCATAAATCTTTCCTTATATTGATTTCTTTCCATGAGAACTCTGGCCATCTCCACTCTAGTAAATCTTTTTCTTTGAGCTAAAGGCACGTCCTCTTCATCATCGCTCTTTGCTGCCTTTGCAACAGCCTCAGCGTCCTCTTTTACTTTCTTTAATTCTTCTTCTAGTGCCGCAACACGTTGACGCAAGCGATCCTTAGTTTGTTGCAATCCACGAACTTCCTCGCGTAATATTTCTTGCTCGCTGAAGGAAGTAAATGATTAGTTGAAGAAAAAATAAAAAAAAGAAATAAATAAATCAAAAGTTAAAACAATCTAAATCAATTACCTAGTCAGTTCATCCACTTTAACTATTAAATCATCCTTAACTACGTTGAGGGCATTCCTGAAAGATAAAATACACAATAATAAAACCATTGTTTTCTACTAAATTATTATTTTTTTTTTTTTGAGTAATATAAGATAGCTTACTTTGTAGCTAATAATTCATTATTTTCCATAATAAGATTTTCCACTTCTTTTCCCATTCCTAAACAGTACAAAATATTATTTAAAGTACAAATATATATTGCATATAAGTCTACATATAGAATTTAATATTATAAAAAAGCGTTTAGTAGAAATACTACATAATATTGTGTTAAAGAAAGAAACTTTTAACGTATTAATAATTTTTCCTAATATATCTTTCTAAATGTGAATATAAGATAGATAAAAAGATAAATAGCTTACCATAAAAGTTGTCATTGACTGCGTGATTAGATTATATATTGCATGCATCATTCATCAGAGTTTCAGTAGAAGTCAGCATAGTGTGAAAAGGCAAGCGATGGATGAAACATCCAGACATATTAGGAAATAATACTTCTATTATTAAAGTTTTTAATTAGAGTAGAAAGTTTTAGAATAAATTTTATGTCCTTCAAATGTATAGATTTGAGTAAAAGTTATTTACTTTGGTAAGATTATAATAATCATCTTTATACTGTTGCATAGTATAAATGTGTTATCAGAACATGAAAATGCCTTATAGTTAAAGAGCTTTGACACTTTACTATTGTTAGAATTTAGATAATGAATAAACACACATAACCAAATTCATATTGATTTGTAATGTTTTTGTTAAACGTACCTGATGATGCATATTCACCAGGATGGACCCAACTACCTATGATTATAACAATTACAAGTTAATTACAAACACGTATTACGAGTATAAAATACGAAAATTTATGTTTTATATCACAACTTTTACCTGTGATATCTGCACCTTCATCCATTTCACCTAATGCATCTGCATCTTGGAAACTAAGTTCCTGATACAATGTATTGCCACTTCTCTGTTCTCTTTCAGTTTTAGTTCTACCACCACTTGGAGTTGTAGCTAATTTCTCCATTCCACTTGGTGTCGTTGGTGTTATCAGTGGCGGTGGTAATTCAGTCTCAGGACTTTCATCTATAATTAAATGATAACAAAATATATATTATATATATACATATACATATATATATATATATATATATATATATATATATATATATACATATACATATATATATATATATATATATATATATATATATAATAAAATAATAATAAAAAGTAATATGATATATTTCAGATATTATGGTAACATACGTCTGGAAATTGCAGTAGTCTTATTTTCTTGTTCAGGCTGATCTGTTAATTGACTTTTATCGGAGGTTTCTATTGCAGCTTCACTACTACTATCCAACATTTCAGTTCTTAAATTTGCAGCATTTGGTGGACTTTCATCTTGAGGTTCTTCTGCATTCATACTTGCTTCTAAACTTTGAAATCCATAACTTAAAGGACCAGAACTTCTTGACATATGGGCTAAACCAAGAGAAGGTAATCTTGATGGACCGCGACCGCCGGTTGCATTTTCTAATCTTTCTGTACTACCAACCAACATTTTTGTTCTTTCCATATAATCTACATGTGTCTTAAATAATTCTGTATATCTGTCATGTAGGCGGGCGTATTCACGTTTTAGTTCTGTTTCCTTTTCTTCAAGACGAACAACTAAAGCAGAAATAAAATATTGTTAAAGAACAATGTATGAAGACTGATTAATAAAAGGACAAAACACATTGGTGTCTACTGAAGGATGTAACAAAATATTTCTCATATAAATAAAATATAATATAATGTAAAATAAAATTAACTATCAACTACTTTATTAACAATGATAATAAATTACTTACAGTAACAAAAAAAAATATAAAGAGTACTTTAGAAATAACATAACAGAATGCAAATCATGTAATGTAATTAAAAGAATATTTATAAAAACGTATGATATAAAGTATTTATCAATTGATCCAAATACCATGAGATCTATAATCCATTGTGAAATCATATATGTGATACAACAAAAACAAAAAAAAAAAAATTATTCTACTCTACTGTGGACAGACGTGCTAAGAGGGGATGTACTGGAAGAACCATTGGCAATTGTACCGTGGTCTTGCGAATTCTTTGTTTTCAACTCCAGCATTCTTACAATTGACTCTAAACTGTCAATTTTTGATAATAACTCTTTCCTTTCATCTTCTGCAACATCTTCCAGCTCGAGCAATTTCTAATGAACAATAAAGTAATTCTCATTTTTTAAATAACAATCTTATATGTTATGTAATGAAAAGAATAGCATTCCTTAAGAACAAGAAGTAAAAATAAATCAGAGAAAGAGTTTTACCTGATCAGATGTTTTCCTCAGTTGCTTTTCTCTCTCATATTGCGTAACTAGCTGTTCGTTATCCTCTCTTAATAATTCTAATTCAACTTCGCGCTCTTGATTTTCTGTATAGGATACATCTAAACATTCTAAAACATTGACTAGCAAAGGCATTAGGTCTTTGACAACATCTTCGTCATATCTTGCAATCATCCTTTCAAATTCTTGATAAATACTGCCCGCCAAGGACTGTACTTTTTCAGACATGACAACATGACTGTCTTCGTGCGTACCATATACTGTTTCTTGATCCATCTTTATTATGTTATATAAAATCTATGAAAAAAAAAAAAAAAAAAAAAAAATGTATTCATTTAATTTGTCATATTCTTAACAAGCGTATATCATATTTTTATTTTCTAAGACCATGTTAATGGTTATAAATATTGACAAATAAGAACATTAACAATTCATTGATATCAGACAAAAATTGCAAGGAAGAGAAAAAGAAAAAAGAAAGGAAAAAAAAAATGAAAAAAAATGAATCCATTTACCTAAAATCTAGGCAAGTATACCTATTATCGTGATAATAAAATATATAAATATAATCGTCGTATTATTCTGTTCTGCATTTTGTACGTGTATCGAGCTCTCATCGGAAGTCTGCTAGAAAACATGTAAATGATACGATTTGTTAAATAAATAAATAATGATAGTATTTAATTAAAAAAAGAAAAAAAAAAGAAAAGAAGGAAAAGAAAAAGGAATATAAATATTAGATGTAGATCGCGCTCCTCGCCACTCCTAGAATCGAATATTTTAAAAGAAAGTTTACATCTGTGACCGTGATAAACGTCAGAGACGATTTTATAACCTTTCTCGTAGACGCACCTGACGTTTCTGATGAATGAAATGATCGTTGAAGTAAAATTAAATCAGATCACCACGAAGTATAATGCGAAGTCATTGGATCCTTCGATACATTGCCCATTGCGTTAACATTTATTTGATATATGTCATCCGAGAGATAACCCCCTACACGAAAGTAATAGTTATGCTTCTTGCCCCACGAAGTCGCTCGATTCGTATGAATTGTTTTATGACGTTTCGCAATCACCGTGCTGGCAATAACTTTTTATTTGCGACTTAAGTTTCACTCGTTCTTCTAGAAAAGCGAATAATTCATACGATGCAATACGCGCTACGAGGATAAAAACGATGAAAAAATTTATTCATTCATTAATTAACGTCACAGACGCGAAATTTACCGAGCTCTTTTTCTCGCTGTCAATTCCTTTGACGTTGTTGGTCGTCCTCAATCACGAATATTCGCCATTTTTTTTCGCTCTTTTCCACCACAACCGAATTCTTACTATATATGACTATTCCTCAATGTGTTCACAAATAGATCCTAAAATTGCTCTCGGTCAAATGCAAGCAAATATGTGACCTCGTCCGTTAGATGGCTTTGGCATCGTTCCATTGTCGCGAAAAAAAGAAAAATGATATCCCCTTATTTCAGAAAGAAAAGCGATGAAAATATACCGAGGATCTGAGAAATACGTTCTTACACAGCTTCTAATTTTTTTTCCTTACTCTTTTATTTTCTTATTACTAATTCATTCCTTTAATTTGATATGCGAGCTATGTGTATAAACGTATTATATACATTTTGTCGCACTGCCGTTTTATCCATACCGCTATAACATCTTCGAGATAGTATACGAAGGAGAAATAGAATCAATGAAATAAACCTTAGGGCTGATCCAAATTATATTTCTGCGCATTGAAGATACCATCTTTTTCTCTCTTTCTCTATGTCAAACTACAGTTTCTGTAGGTACTAGAACTATAGTCGAAAGAATAAAGGGACAATATCTATACTTTAAATTAATTTTAACGCAGCCCGCGCATCGTGATATTGTATGCTATTGGTGCTTCGCTTTAACCTTTAACCAATTAGCATTGATCGTTATATATCACCAATTGTACGGGGATAGTGTTACATATATTATAGCAAATCTTACTACATATATATGTACATCGCTGCATGGGCACAGTAAATGGTCGACATGTTTCATCGGCGAGGCGGTCATCGTGTAACTTTAACAAATAATAATTGTACTGCGATTCGAAATTATTCCGAATATAACTATGGATTGGTACTTAGTGCTATGCCTCTTAAGGATGATGAGATGTTCGAAGTCCGTATTGATAAAAAGGTATGACCAATATACTACTATTGTTCGCAAATCAATTTTTGGTATACTATTAAGGATCTGGATCTGTCAAATGTCGCGTGTATTTATGTTTCCTAATTTGTTAGTGCTATCTTTTTGCAAACGACTTACGTGAGCTTTGGAAATAGTAGTAGAAATTTTATTGTAAATATTGATGGATTTTTTTTCATGAAATATTAAAAAAAAAAAAATTGTTTAAAAATTGTTTAATGACAGATGATATCATGGAGCGGTAGTATAGAGATTGGAGTGACAGAATGTGATCCTGAAACCGTGGAATTACCTGCTTGTGCTACCAATCTTCGCCATGGATCTTGGATTATGACTAGCTCTGGCATAGTGCACGATGGTGAACGAATAGTAGAGATATACGGTACAGATCTTAGTAGTCTGGATGTGGGAAGTACTTTGGGTGTAATGAGAACCTCTAATGTATGTTCCTTTTTATTTAGTGCCTCTGGGCATGCAAGACATGTAATGCTATTTATTTTTTTCTTTTCCTGAATTACAGCACGAGCTTGTATTTTACATTAATGGGGTTTCTCAAGGCATTGCTGTAACCAACATTCCAGAGCGTTTATTTGCAGTTATAGACATGTATGGAGATTGTGTCCAAGTTACCATTACCCATCCAAGACTTTTACCTATTAGTAATGAAGTAAAGGATGAGGTTGAAATTAATAATGATTACCCTCTCGGTGGATCATCCAATTCATCTACAACTAATCTAGTCGCTAACTTGAATGTTAATTTAAATGTTAATGTAAATGTTAGTTTACCGAAAAATCCAAGCCCTGCTGCTATTAGAGAAGATCGTTTAAGGTTCCATGAAAGAGTAGGGGCGCTTGTGAAATTGTCTAATAATGCAAGAACAGCTGAAAGGCGGAGACCAATTGATGAATTTAATAATGGCGTCGTTATGACACACAGGCCATTACGAGATAATGAACTTTTTGAAGTGAGCTTATAAAAATATGATATTGTAAAAAAGAAGGACATATTAACGAAATATGTAACAAGTAATGATTGTTTGTTTATAGATACGTATAGATAGACTTGTTTACAAATGGTCTGGTAGTATAGAAGTTGGCGTTACAACTCATAGTCCTACTGCGTTAGAATTTCCAGCAACGATGACCAATATGCGATCTGGTACAACAATGATGTCTGGGTGCGGTATCTTAACTAATGGAAAAGGCACTCAACGTGAATACGGAGAATTCAATTTAGATGAGCTTAGAGTAAGTTTATGTAAATCTAACACTGCCTTTACTAAAAGATATTATACTTGTTTCTTTAGGAAGGAGACAGAGTAGGAATGATAAGAAAAGGTAATGGAAATCTCCATTATTTAATTAATGGGCTTGATCAAGGAGTTGCTGCCAAAGTACCAGCGGGTGTGTGGGTGTCATTGACCTTTATGGAATGACTGTAAAGGTTACCATTGTCGATCGAGATGAAAGGGAAGAACAGAACTTAGTCACGCGACGAAACACTTTGCAGTTACAAGGATTGAACGGTAAGGACAGCAGTGTCCTTGTTTTATGATTTATGTAATATCCTTAATTGGTTCTCCTACCACCATAGTTTTGATGGGATACATATAAACGTGCATTCATTTATCAACGAGGAAGACAATTTATACATTCCTTTGTAGAACCAGAAGAAGAACCACCAGATAGACTCATGTTTCATTCTTGTTGTGGAACACACGCTGAAGTAATTAATAACGGACGTACAGCACACAGGCCTAAGTAATTAATTCATGGGCTTATTTCTTTCATCGAGAAAACTAGAGAACTCTTTTATAATTATCTTCTTTGTAGTGCCATAGATGACTTCAATAATGGAGTAGTATTGACTTCACGGCCGTTAAAACCAAATGAGTTATTTGAAGTGAAATTAGATAAAATCGTTTCTAAATGGGCAGGTTCTATCGAAATAGGTGTGACAACACATTCACCAACAGAATTGGAATTTCCTTACACAATGACTAATGTTAGGTATATATATGACAGTTTATAAATAATATCATGGCAATGTATTAATTTTATTATATTTATTTATATATGTAATTATCAAGGTTACCATGTGCCTTATTACTTGAAGTTACTAATGTCTATCACAGATCAGGTACTTGGATGATGACAGGAAATGGAGTGATGCACAATGGAACAACTATGATAGACCAATATGGACAAAATTTAGATCGACTACAAGTTGGCGATCGTGTAGGAGTTATGAGAAAAGATAATGCTACCTTGCATTTTTATGTTAATGGCGCAGATCAAGGTGCTGCCGCAATGAGTGTACCGGAAAGAGTTTATGGTGTCATAGATTTGTATGGACAAGCTGCACAAGCAACTATAGTGGATACTGCAGATTTCTATAGCCCGACAACAAATAATTCTAGTTTCAGTAATACAACTTTGTACAGGTTTGTTATTTCGTATATGCACAAATTGAACGCTTATTTCTGATATGTGAGTACACGGTGTAAGAAAGCAGAGTACATAACGTATATATTACTTTTACTTTTAACTTTAATAGTGATTTGAGATTTCACTATGTACATGGAAAAAATGCACGCATTACAAATAATGGTTTGACAGCATCCAGACCAAGAGCTTTAGGTGAATTCAATGAAGCTATAGTTATTGCAAATCGGGCTTTACGTGATGGTGAAATGTTTGAAGTAACTATTGATAAATGGTAGATAGGTGGTCTGGAGCTATCGAAGCAGGTAATCCTTGTAATAATATAGAAGCTTTTGGTTGTTCATTCCATAAATCTAAATTTGAGTATCATAAAAGTGTAGCTGCCTTCCTTGTATTAATATTAGGAAATCTCCCAGGGGTTACACTTATCAGACCAGATGAACTGGAATTTCCATCTACAATGACGGATATCGATCATGATACTTGGATGCTTTCCGGTTCTGCTGTAATACGAGACGGCATTACATTGCGTAACAATTATGCATGTGATTTAGATAAATTAGTTGAAGGAAATCGTATTGGTATGACGCGATGCGCGGACACGAGTTTACATTATTATTTAGATGGTATAGATCAAGGTCCAGCATGTACAGGCTTGCCTTTACACGTTTATCCTGTGATAAATTTATACGGTCAATGTGCACAGGTATAATATTAAAAGGAGCCACATATAAAAAATTATCTAATTGAAAGAAAAAAAAAAAAAAATGTAGAAATAAAAAGAAAAGAAAAAACTTTATATTTTTCCTTAGGTTACAATTGTACTGCCAGAACGTAGAGATCCATTAACGCAGCAATACATTCCCTCAGAAAATAGTACCAGTCAACAGCCAACATCTGTAATCCAACCTCAAGCTCAAACAGAAGTTCTGCATAAATTTCACGCGTCCGTTGGCTCAAATATACAATTAAATAACGAAAAGACAGTAGCAACAAGACGTAGAGAACATACCAATGCTGTGCTATTAAGCGAAACTCCATTAGACAATAATGAAATATTCGAAATTGCTATTCAAGAGACTGCCTTTGAATGGAGTGGCTGTTTAAAAATAGGAGTTATAAGCAATGAATCTGGCAATTGGTTAAAACCTACCAATCGTGTACCTGATATAACTTCTATTCCAGCAAATGCTTGGTACTTAACAGGCAAGTATAGAATTTGCAATTTGAATTACCCCAATAAGTTACTTTTTCTTATGAATAAAGCGTCAAACAGATTTAATACATACATAATCGATTGCAAATATTTAGGAAATGAGGTAAGACATTCGGGATGTGTTCTTTGCCCAAATTATTGCCCAAGCTTGGAATGGCTTTGTGTTGGTGATAAAATTGGATTGAAACGAACGCACGATGGGAATTTGAAGTTTTATATAAACGGAGAGGATATGGGTATAGCAGCATCTAATGTGCCTGAAATGGTACATGCAATTATTGAACTTTTTGGGAGTACCGTT
>CAJVQX010000023.1:0-27942 GCA_911387935.1 Dolichovespula saxonica
TTTTTTTTTATCCCTATACCGATCGATTCAAAAATAGGACAGCAAAAAATCCGTCAATGCTTCTTATCGCATCTCCCGAGAAACTTTTCTTAGTTTTCCGAAGAAAATAAAAGAAAGGGAAAGAAAGGAAACAAAGAAAAAAATCGGTAGAATAATTTTATCGAGACACAATTCGATTACCGCATCAATAATCGAGTTCGTAGCTGTTTCGAGACAGCGCCGTGCGCTCACGTGTTTATAAGTGTGTGTACGTGGTCTCTCTCTCTCTCTCTCTCTCTCTCTCTCTCTCTCTCTCTCTCTCTCTCTCTCTCTCTCTCTCTGTCTCACATACACTCTGTTACACGATGTGTATGTGTGTGGTTGTGTCGTTGATGAGCGCGGCACCCAGCACACACAAAAGTCACATCCGTGATAGCCAGGTTATCGAACACGCGCGTTCTGACGTCACAAAGGTACATCGCTCGCATCGTCGAGCAAAGTAAATCATCGCGTTTCGTCACTCGCTTGGCGCAGGCTAAGTGCGGTACTTCAATGCGAAACGATTTTATACGATGTCTCGCGCTCGCGCGCGTCACACACACACACACACGTACAGATATAGAACGCGTGTCACGTAGAGCTTCACATTATATACATATGTATTATATATCTCCTTGTATCCACGAGGTATCTTAAAATGTGTGTGTGTGTGTGTGTGTGTATTATGTATGTATGTATATATATACATATGTTTTAAATACGTATGAATGTGTTCTTTTATATACTGTATAGGCCCAATAAAACATATGCCATCAGCGAAATAGAATTTTTTTCTTTTTTTTTTTTTTTAAATTTTCTTCTCCTTTTTTTTCTTTTTTCTTTTTCCTTTCTTCTCGAGGGCAATCATTACGTAAAGTTCCGTAAAATCTATAAAACCTATCGGCGTGAATTCAAAGGGCTCTCTCGCTCTCCTTTTTCTATCTTTCCCTATCTTCTTTTTCTACTTGGTAACTCTTTCCAACGATTAACCCGCATTCAAGCGACTCGATCATAAAAATTTCAAATCGACACCGTATTCTTCCGTTTCTATTTACAAACAGGAACGATTATTATGCGACACCTTATATAAAGGAAATCATTCAGAATCATTTAATATACTTCTTGGGACTCTTGATGGAATAGGAAAATCTGATAACAATGTGTTTAACTTAATTATTTATGATCTAAATTTAGAGAGATAATTTTTTTTTCACATTTTAGATAAGTTCCCATTACGTAAAATTGCTCAGTATCTTTTTGCTCTACTCTCTGAAGTTCTCAGTTTTTGTATAAATTTTTTATTTATTAATACGTCGTATGGATTAATAAAAAAAAAAAATAAAAAAAGAAATAAAATACGTTGTCGTACTTTTCTTCTCGTCGAATAAATCAAGGGTTAGAAAAAAATTTCAATAAGGTATTTTATTATATATGTATATATATATATATATATATATATATATATATATATATATATATATATGTATATTAAAGAACTACACACTACTCACGTAGAAACGCGCACGTTCTCTCTCTCTCTCTCTCTCTCTCTCTCTCTCTCTCTCTCTCTCTCTCTCTCTCTCTCTCTCTCTCTCTCTCTCTCTCTTTCTCGTTTTTTCGTGTTATCATAAGAATTAAAAACAATAATAATATGGAATTCTCCAAGTAATATACAATTTGTTCATCGCGGTACGTCAATTTCGGCCTTGACATATGAGCCGTTCAGAGGCCAAAGCGATTAACTCCGCTTTTAGAATTTTTCTTAAATTTGAGTGCCAAAATACTTAATTGATGATGCTTAACTTTTTTATATTTAAAATAAATTTCCTTAATAATTAAGCTTAAAATCACAAAAAATTTTTATCCTCGTTGAATAATAAATAACACACAACGTATATAACTTTATCAATTTTTTTCTACTTTTGGTTTTGTAAAGTTCATTTAAACATAAAAACAAAAAAAAGGTAAAAATAAAAATAGGAAAAAACACAATCACTATTGGATAAGGGAGAATCAACATCAATGAATCATGCGCATCTATGTAAAATCTCGTTCAGCGAATTACAACCCTTTTGCTTCGAGTAACGTCATAAAAAAAAAAAAATTGTACGAATTCGTAACTATATTTAAAATTAGAAACGTTCATCGAAATCTCGGCAAAATATGGATAAAAAGTGATGTGAAAATGCAAAGAAAGTTTGTTTTTATTTTTTACCTTAACGCCGTCTTCTTCCTCATCTTCTTCTGGATTGTAAGTTTCAGCGAAAACACTCTTCCTTCTGGTCGCAAACCTGCCGACCGGTGGTTCTGGAAAGCAATAAAAAAACGACGCGTTAAGTATAAATATACGAGGAAGGTATGGCACGCTCGTAAAGAGCGCGCGAAACAACTTGGTGCGAATCTTCAAAGATTTTCAACGAATGTGCGTCCAGCGAAATATATATATATATATATATGTATGTATGTATGTAGGCATATGTATACGCGTATGTATGATATATGTGTATATATACATATACACACACATACTTATCTATATACGATATAAGGTTAATTCGTAAAACGTAGAAATGTTTAACATGACTCGATTCGGAGCGGTAATTTTGAATGCGTTCAAGGGAAATAACGATGAATGACGTACGCTCAAAATCCTTGTGCATAACTATCCGCGTACCCGAGAGTTCCGGATGTTTTTCACGTTAAATAGGCACACTACGATAAGAATAATATGAGTCTGACACCGGTCAGGATTGAATGTACACTGTGTGCCGCAACAACTTCGTAACTAATAATAGTACCAAGTTCCAATCTATCGGCAAAGATTCTCTATTACCAAGACCGAGAGTTTTCGCGCAGCGCAGCAGCGAAACGCTCGGTTACTTTGAAAATTTCTGAAATTAAAGCAATGTCAGTGACGACGGCGACGGCGACGACGATGATGACGACGACGACGACGGCGACGGCGACGAGGACGAGGACGACGAGAGCGCGCGCGCGCGCGCGCCAGACATCGAGACGCGCGCCACACTTCTACTGCGCCTATGCCGATTATTATGCAAGCAATCGGAAAGGTCTAATAATAAAAGGAGGATTATTCGCGACTAGATCATAAATCTCTTCTTCAATCGCCTTTTACCTTAGCGTTAGGGAAGGTTCAATGGTTCTCTTTTTAAAAATTAATCTCGTAAGGAAGATTCTCAATATCGAATTGACTTGCTTTACGCGAGGATCATACAAACACCACGTCGTGCGAATAATAACGAGTTCCAATCAAAAATTCAAACATATATATATATATGTATTTTTTATCTTGTAAGACGGTAAGAATTCCAAATGGTGGAAGAATTTTGAATTGCTCGCGTGGATTTGGTTCCCATAGTGAATAAAATAAATGAAATTTATAGGAACGCGTTATATCTCCGTATTCTCGCTTTTTCCTCCTCTCCGCATCGATCATCCGCGAAAGCTCGTTAAGAAGAGGGTATTGTCCATTGAAGAAGACGTGCGTGATAAAGCGATCTTATTTTCTTCGTTAAGAGGATTATCCTACGAATAGCGTAGAAGTCGATTGATCGTTAAGATAAAGTTATTAATTGGTATAGGACACGTACCTTCGTCAACGGACTCGTCCGGTGTCGAAGCACAAGTGTGCGCATCGGGCTGAATCAACTGCGTTCGTCGATTGTCCCTGAGTCGCGTGAAGAACTCGACCGCATAGTCGATTATGTCCCCCGGTTGTTCTAACAAATAACTGATCGTAAATTCCAAGAGAACGTCTCTAAGGTCGTCCGGCACCGTGATCTTGCCAGCGTTACGTTGACAGCTCATTTTTTCTATTCGCGCGAACGTTCCTTTGCAACGTTCCGCCGGCAGCCGCGACGTATCGCGTCCGTCGCCTATTCCTCTTGTCTCTTAACGCCGCGCGCACGTACGCACGCACGCGCGCGCCTTCTCCTCTAAACTGCTCTTTCTTTCTTTCTTTCCTTCCTTCTTTCTTTCTTTTTTCTCTCTCTCTCTCTCTCTTTCTCTCTCTCTCTCTCTCTCTCTCTCTCTCACTATCGCGCACTCCCACCCTGTTTCTCTCTCGCTCTCGTTCACTCCCTTCCTCTCTCTCACTCTCTTTTTTCTCTCTCTCTCTCTCTCTCTCTCTCTCTTTCTCTCTTTCTCAATCAACTCCGCTTGAAACGTTTTATCCTTTTCACTCTTTTCGTCCTTTCTATTATCTTAAAGAGGAAGTTTTCTTTATAATTTTCGTATCTCTTTTATTACGGTGAAATCGATGAAAACGTAGACCTTCCAAAATGTCTATCTCTACTTTTCTCACAGCTAACTAGCCCACCACCGCTCCCTCTATTCGGCTCTTCTCTGACCACGTCGCACGCGCGCGCGCGCGCGCTCTAATCTTACAGTCAACGTTTCTAATCTATCCCGCGGACCATTCGCCCGTCCACCCTTTACTTTTTTGTCGTTTTTTAAAACGCAACATCAAATTACTTCGGACATAGGCGCGATCGCGGAAATACAGATGAAGAAACGATGACCCCGATCGTGAAGATGGCAACTATCGCTCACCACGATATACGCATTTCATAGAAGCATCACGGATTTGTAATTTAACCTATGTGCACCATCAACTCCATCTGGCGATCCATCGGCCTAACTAAATTAGTTTTAAGGCTGTTCATCAATTATCGTAATACGCTCGTAGCGTATCGACCTCAACGACAAACACGGACAAAATATAAACTATATGCATAATAGGGAAACACTGTACGCTATTATATCAATGTATAAACTTGCGTATTGGTTATAATCCTTGTACACATAATTGCGCATAACCTAATAATTGAGCTAGAGCATTAGAAAAATTTGTATATGCAGTAAAAATAGTAATACATCTGACAAAAGCAAAAAAAACCATATGCTAGATTATATTTCTTTGAAGAAAGATTAATAGAAAAGTGTTTGTTGATCGTACAAATTTTATATATATATATTTTTTTTTTTCTAGCTATACTTATATAAATTGTTAAAGGGTATTTAAGCAGCCGTTAGCTCGATAATACTTACGATGGAATATAGGACATATAAAATATAATATAATATATAAAAGATACTAGTAACGACAGTGAAAAAAAATCACTGATTAATATCTTGAATTTTGAAATATTTAAATAATTTTATAATTATTTAAACAATAGTACATTCGTATAAACATTATAAAGATCGTAAAGCGCAAGAAACTAAAAATAATTTTAATTTAAAATTCCGATACCTTAAAATTTTTATCTCGGGGTTGTTGGCCATATGTAATATAAATATAAGCAATTCTTTTATTAACTTCAATGATAAGCGAGTTTCTTTTGTACTCCGACGAGAGTACATCGAATCTCTCTTTTTAAATGCGAAAACTTATGAATTAATATTTCCGATAATTTTGCAATTATTTAAACAATATTTAATGTACTATTCCAGGAGTATTTCGCCAAATTGATTATTACACAAAACTTTTTTTCACGAAAAATGTCGAAAAGAACGTTTACACCAAGGCGAAATTGTTGGACGATTTTGATGAACAAGATCACATTTTAAAGATGATGGTTTAAGCGAGTACATGGCTTATATTTTATTATGCATATTTCTATGCATAAACTATTCTCGAAAAAACATTTTTTTTGACACGATTTTTTTCAAAGAAAATAAAGCTTTTTCAAAATTACGAAAAAAGCTGTCCTCGCTTGACAATTTATCTTTAAAGTAAGACTTTGTTCATCAAAATCGTTCAAAAAGTACGCCTGTACTAATTGTTGGCGTAAACTATTGTAAAACCGGAGATGATGAAAAGCTCGATTCTAATATTTCGAAACTCGTATAAGCTTTATTTTTATTTGAAATAAATTCGGAGAGATATAATAGGCGGTACGATTTTATAATGATCAAAGAATATAAGTTTATTTATCTTTTTGTAACATTATTCTTCATAGCACATTCGCTTTTTTACTCATCTAATATATATACATACATACATACATACATACATTATAATATTATATATTAAACCTAAAAATAATTAGCATTTTATCTTTATCAGTCCAAAACAAATTACTAGCACCATATGAGGTACGAACAGTTTACAGGATATTAAGATCACAGAGTATCATGTTCGCCTTTATCATTCCAATAGCGATTTATTACATATATTTCTCTGTTTAATAGACTTGCAGCTTATAGCAGAGAGATATTAGGAAATATATGAATATCTAGATTATGTAATTATAAATTATGATATAACATATAGCTTATTATAATTTTCCTAATTTCTATATTTGTTTACAAATATTTTTATAGTATTGAGGTATAGAATGCACAAAATATATTATACAGTCGATGTAAACGAATATCTTTCATATTTAACAAGTATTTATCTTCCTATATGTTCCGTGGTATTGTATTTATGTATTACCAAGGTCTCGTATTCTAAAACAAGGCATTTCTTGTCCATTAAGTGGTATATAGCATACTTGATGATTTGGTTGTACTTTTCCTACATAATACACCCCTTCATACAAAGCTCTACCAATAAAAAGAGCATAACCATCTTCTGTTTCACCAGCAGGAAGAGCATACAAAGGAACACTACCATCCCATGATTTTACCCAGTCAATGTCTTTAACGCATAACACTTGAAATTCTCTTTTTTCGTGAGTTGTTCCTCCCCATGCTAAAGTACAAACATTATCCTTTATACCACCAGGTGTTACAGAATCTTTATGATGTGCACGTCCAACATATAATCCATCTTCAGAAGCCATGGCTGCATTTTGCGGAAAACTTAATGTGTTGTTAAAGTCGAACCACAAATGACATGTATCTGCAAGCTGTTGTCTGATAGCAAGTGACGTAAATTTGTATTCTAAAAAAGATAATTATATTATACATTTTGCGTACATTTATGGAGAGAAATAAATTACATTTTATTTTCAAATGCATTGCTATACATAAAACTTCACTCACCATTCATTATAGTCCATTCTCCTGTCGCACCCCAAGCTGTACTAAATCCTATATAATTGATAACAAACGGATTCCTATCTTTATATGTCATTAAAGTTTCATATTCTATATCCTCTTGACCTACGCTTAAGATTCCATCACAAGACCACCTATAGATATACAAGTTGTCAACTAATTCTATTAATAAAACATTATTTATCTGTGTTTATCTATAGATTAAAACTTACTGTATCCAAATATCACAATTATCTCCACATATATCTATAGTTTCTGCTTCAGCTACATCTGGTTCTACATTATTTCTCCTTATAGCAGACATGGTATTTCCCCATCCACCAAGAATAATCTAAAGTAACAATGCTATATTAAATATTCGCTAAATTAATAAGAAATAAATATCAAATTTAATAAATTCATTATTTATTTGGATAGAAATTAAATTAAATATCAAATATAAATTCCACAAATATTTTACATATTCTAAACTTACTTCATATACATTAGAATCATCTCCCAAATGAGTTCTAAGAGAAATTCTCGCATCATGATTAGCTTTCACTCGCAATTTAATGCGAGATTTCGTAATAGGAAAATAACAATAATCCAAACTATCTTTTGTATTAATTGATACTAAAAAATAAAGTCATACTGTGACTTTACATCAAAATACTTATATTAAAATGACTTGCATTAATCCAAAAATGATGATAAAATTAACTTTTATATTTAATATGTTATATATTCTTTTTCTATCATGTTTTTTTTTAAATACTCAATATTAACCTACCTGACATTATAAATTTGAGGAATACTAAAGCAATTAATAGATGTATCAGATATCTTATTGAATTTTTTTGATGTGATGTAAATACTATCTTTTAATTACAATAATTTTTTTTAAAAAGGAAATTTACTAAATTGTAAGATACGAAAGGTAAACATTTATGACAGATCGTAAATTCAAAGGAATTTTTAAATATTTTTTTAATCGTAATACGACATGCTCGGCAAGTTATGTACATATATCTGGTCCTTACACTCCGCACACTGTCACACACTGGATATGGTATATGTTGACCATTGCTGTCAGCTGGTACTATGCAAGCTTTATACAATTTTTTAATATTGCCATTTTTGAGGACGTGTAATATTCATTATTTAGATAATGAGTGAAATAATAGGTATAGATTGCATTTACACTCTTAAAGATTACTTTGTTTCTTTTTTTTTTTTTTTTTTTTTTTTTTTTTTTTATGTTTTTTATTGATATCAAGATTTAGTATTCTTAAGTTCGCCGCTAGAGTGAGCTGTAGGATACTGTAAGTAGGAAACACCCATCAATATTATGTAAATACTATGGTAATAAATGTTCCCTCCAATCCCTTCCTTTCTCTTTTTACTCTGTGACTTGGAGAGGCTTGGTTTTGCCGAATAAGTTCCGAATTTGTAATAACTCGTGAAATATAAATGAGTGTGTGAATTATTACTTAATTTTATGTGTATATTTTGAACTAAACAAAGAAAACATGTTAGTTCTCTTTGAAACTCCGGCGGGATACGCAATATTTAAGGTAAATTGATGTGTGTTTCATTCGAAGATATAAAAATCATAACCTTGATAACGTTGCACGTGTTCGAATTAGCCGAATATGTTATTGTATATATGTAATATGCATTATATACAATAAATTGTTACAAAAAATAACAGAATGTATTTGATTACATAAAAATGTCTACTTTTAACTGGTTATAATATTTTATTACAGTTACTTGATGAAAAGAAATTAGCAGAAACAGAAAATTTATTTCTAGATTTTGAAACACCAGAAGCAGCAAACAAAATGTAAGCAATTCTATAACCGTATTCACATAATATGAAACATATATAATATTTGGTTTCTATAAAAATCATTACATCCATATCTATATTTGTATAATATTATTGTAATTATAAATATTCGTTTATATTTTGATTTTAGTGTCAAATTGAAACATTTTGAAAAATTTGAGGATACTACGGAAGCCCTGGCTGCTACAACAGCTGCTGTAGAGGGAAAACTATCTAAATCCTTGAAAAGAACCCTTAAGAAACATTTTTCAGAACTTCAGAAGAATTAGCAGTCGCTGATGCCAAATTAGGGAATGCTATAAAAGATAAACTTAGTTTATCTTGTGTGAGCAATACAGCAATACAAGAACTAATGAGATGCATTCGAAGTCAAGCAGATGGATTATTAGCTGGTTTACCTAAGAAAGAAATGACAGCAATGGCTTGGGCTTAGCTCATAGTCTTTCTAGATATAAGTTAAAATTTTCACCAGATAAAATAGATACCATGATAGTACAAGCTGTTTGTTTACTGGATGATTTAGATAAAGAATTAAATAACTATGTAATGCGTTTGCCGTGAATGGTACGGCTGGCACTTCCCAGAACTTGGTAAAATTATAACAGATAATATTGCTTTTGTAAGAAGTGTAAAAATAATTGGAACAAGAGAAAATACAATAAATACAGACTTGTCTGATATTTTACCTGAGGATATTGAAGAAAAAGTTAAAGAAGCTGCTGAGATATCAATGGGAACTGAAATTTCAGAAGATGATATCTTGAATATTCAACATTTATGTGATCAAGTCATAGAAATCTCACAGTATAGAGCACAATTATATGACTATCTTAAAACCAGAATGATGGCAATGGCACCTAATTTAACAATTCTAGTTGGAGAACTAGTAGGTGCTCGTTTAATTTCACATGCAGGTTCTCTCATCAATCTTGCTAAACATCCTGCTTCACTGTACAAATTCTTGGTGCAGAAAAAGCACTTTTCCGAGCATTAAAAACAAGAAAGACACTCCAAAGTATGGTTTAATTACCATGCACAGCTTGTAGGACAATGTTCTGTTCAGAATAAAGGAAAAATGTCTAGAATGCTTGCTGCAAAAGCATCTTTAGCAACAAGAGTAGATGCATTAGGAGAAGATGTAAACTTTGATCTTGGTACTGAACATAAAGCTAAATTGGAAAGTCGATTAAGAATACTTGAAGAAGGAAATTTACATAGAATTAGTGGAAACTGGTAAAGCAAAGGCTAAATTTGAAAAATATCATAACAAAAGCGAATATATGCAATATCCAACAGCTGCAGATACAACTCTTACAAGTAATAAGAGAAAATATTCTGATATAGAAGATAAGACAGTTATCGAAGAAAGTGAAACACAAATGAGCAAAGAAGTTTCAAAAAAGAAAAAAAAGAAAAATATTGAAGATACTGAAGGGTCTTCACAAATACAAAATATAGTAAAAGGTGAAAATGAACAAGAAATTATGCCCAAGAAAAGAATAAAAAGATCAAGCAGGAATCCAAGCAAGATGAAGAATGTGTGAAACTGAAAGTGCAAAAATAGAAGAAGATACAAGTGTGTTGCAACTCTGAGTGAACCACAGGATGAAAGTAACGGTCAGTAATTTTCATTTAATATTTATATACATATGTAATTTTTATATTCTACACACACATATTAAGCTAAAAAAGCAGAATTTATTAAACCAATTTAAATTTTAGTTTCAGAATCTAAGAAGAAGAAAAAGAAGAAGAAAGCAAAGCATGATGTAGAGACACAAGGTGACACTTCCATTCCAACAGAACCAGCAGAGGGTGAATCAGTTTTGACAGAGAAGAAAAAGAAAAAGAAAAAAAAAAGTGCAACAAAATGAATAACTTGCATTGAAAGTTATTTTTAGATTTATATGTGTTTATATTTATATAAACAGTTTTAAAGGATTTAAGAAGGTCATTAATACATTGGGTGCCCAATACATTTCAAATTAAATTCTGGAGATGTTTTAAAAGTCCATAAACACCCGAGGCAAAGTTTATGACTTGCTTCCAGTTTTTTCCAGGTAAGCAGAGGTAAATAAGAATTATTTTTTGTAGTTACTTAACAAATATTTTTTAATCATTTACTTATCCGTGATAATGTCTCATTAAATACATTTAGTGATGTCCTGACAAAAACTATCTGCCATAAATCGCGAGTCGCTTCTATATTATATCTAACTTTTTATATCTTTTGCTTATTCTAAGATAATGCGATTTCTTTAATATTTCGTTTGTATTTCACGCCACTAGCAAAATAATGTAAAGGAACTTGTGATATATTACCTTATATTTGGCAGAACCACAATTACACTTTGTTTGCTTCTCAGAATATCGTTTAAAATCAACATAATTTTTTATAATTTTGTTTTAAATATATGTTCAGTGCATTAAACAAATGAAGCTTTAATTATTTTCAGTCAGTATATAATAAATACCCTAACGAAAATCTTTCTTGCTTGAGTAGAAACTATTAAAGCATTTATGGGTAATGAGGTCTCTGTGAAAATACGTCTACCACAAATTAGCGCCGCGATACTCAAAGGTATCATCGTAATGCAGATAAGAGTATGATTTTATTTTACAAATTATAATATACTGCAAAAAAAGCTTTTCGATTCCATATTGAATCGCAAAAACAATGTATATAGTTCTAATTTGAATGTATTAAAAATAGGCGTAATTGTATACAATACAATATAGAATAATTTATGCGAATTTGATATGAAATGATATTTTATTACATAGTTGTTTAATGATCGCGTCTATCATGTATTATCGTTGTAGAAGTCCTGTAAGATACTGTACACAATTATATATTTGTGAATTTATTATTTACTATTGCTTCTTATATCAAACTATTTTAAGTCATACTTAAATAATTGAAACCATTTATTCTTTGGCAGGAAACGTAATTTGTAAACATTATGTTCATCTCTTATAACTTTTATTGAATAATAAAAGATAATATTCAATTGAAGTTAACATATATTGTATATTGTATAATTGCAATGAAATTTACAAAAACTGTTATGTACAAAAGTAAAAGTAATCACTTTTATATAATCAAGTTTTATTTTATATCATTTCCACTATATTACATTTATATGAAAACATCAATGAAAAAAATACTGATGTGTTAATTAATTAAATATATCCTCATATGATTTAAAGATACTTTAAATTGAATATCTTAAAATAATTATTTTATGTTTTCAATATATTAATAAATATTTTATATCACAAGGGTACAAGACTATGATATATATGTATATATTCTTTTAACATTTGATAAAAATTAATTTTGTATATCATAAATTAATATTTATGGATTACATTTGAATAAGGATTGAAGTAATCACTTGTCATACATGATTTTAACATATCTTTATTGTTATACACATACACAAAAATAAGCTGATGTTAAATGTTAATTTTCAATGTTAGCATAATTTTATAATCCATTTATAATATTTATAGAGCAGCTTTTTTGCAGGAAAAGTACAAAATGTTATATAGAACAATAAAAAGATATTCTCAGAAATCACTATATAATCACTTAATAAACTTATACAAATGTATTTTGTACTTTATTATAAATTGGTGTATGGATTGCTTATATTATTCCAAAATAACATAACTTAATTTTATTACCAAATATTTGGCAAGACATAGATATTTTTTACAATTATTAATGATTTAAACAGTTCGTATTTATTATGTTAGATAAATATAATAATCTTTAGTTTATTGATGAACATAGGTTATGGAATATATTGTCACCAAAGAATTGCATATTATTATAATTGTTAGATTTGAATGCTAATACACTAAAAAATGAAATGCTTGAAATTATGAAGACTTATTGAAGCATTCTATATGCATACCTACCAGAACCTTTCTATGTATATGTATTCTATCAAAATAGAATTATTATTTTTCAAAACAGATGCACACATTATTTTTGTTACTATGTTTACATTTATTTAATAAATGTATTTATATGTAACATATATAATGTTTTTTTTGTAATAGTATTTTATATCATGTAAATCATAATTGATTATTATTATAATTATTTAATCGTCATAAAATTTAATTGTTTTTAAACATTATAAGAGTGATTGAAAAATTTATGATCAAGATTCATATGCACACACTTGAACCGTAAGTATTATTTTACATTTTAATGTATATAAAATTGATACATATAACTTGTAGATATAATTATTTTTATATAGGCTAAAATAATAATCTATCATTAAAAATATAATTTACCCTTAATCTTTTTCTGTGTTATAAAAAAATTATTATAGCAAATTGATTATATATTGTTTATTCTTCAACATTTTATAATCAGGTAAATTGAATTCTCAAATCGTATTATGAATCTGAGATAACATTGCTTTGTGCAATGTTCAAGTTTATAAATACAGCTATTAAATTCTAAATACTTTAAATGATTATTTATTAGTGATAATAAATTTCTACAAATGGATGCATAAAAATTTCATATTTGTTTATGATTTTTATGTGTATATGTCTGCTTAAAAATATACATAACCAAAAATGTATGTCTAATAAGTTTCATGTGTGACGAATATGATGTGTGTATATATATATTTGATCTTCTATTGATAGGAATGTGAGTATTGCAATCTAGGATAAGTAAAAATATATACAAATGAAATTATTATAATTAAGAAAATGAATATATAAAGATTTCTTAAATTCATTATATGCATATTATGGTTATATGAATTTGTAGCAAATTTAATTTTATGTAAAATCAGATCATCTTATGCTTGGCAGAAACTGAGATAGTTTATGATTAGTGATATAAATAAACAGTATAATTTTGAAATATTATATTTTATGTTGTAAACTAGAAAAATGTATAAGTCTATATCAAATTACTTATGCTTATTTTAAAAATATGTTGAATTATGTGTATAATATGCTGCAACTTTTTATTCTGAATAAGATTAAACAATTATATTTTTATCCAATTATTAAATATGGATAAGAGATTTTAAGAGTACAATAATTAAAAAATCAATAACATGTTTTGGAATACTGAAAGAAACAAATTATGTACTCCATAAAATAAATTGTATATTATTGCATATAATTTTTCATAATTGTATTAAATTTTATATTATCAAAATGTCAACATACTGATATGTAATATAAAATGTAAAGAACAATGCAAGCACCTACTTATCTGTAAGCATGCAGATTGCAATGCAAATATATATATACTGCTCTATTTTGCTGAATATTTTGAACTACACATGTAAAGTTCAATGTTAGAAGAAGCATTAAGGTTGTAATGTTTAATTTTATCATAAATTATTATTTCGAATTACATATAAGAAATCAAATTTTGTATACATTTTTATATGTACTATATGAATAAAATCCTCTTGTTTATGCTATAATAAAAAATATAAGCCGCCAAACTTACAATTGTGATTTCAAAATTCATTTTATTGATTTTCTACATGCATCTTATAGTTTCTGGGATAAAGTAGTGTATTAAAAAATAGAGTATACATATTATTTCCCATTTACCCTTTACTAGAAAAAATTCATGTCTGTAATATTAATTTTATATCACTCAAATTTGAAATAAATTTAAGTAAACAGTTTTATATGTGAAAAATGTCTACAAAAAATATGTTATCTTGGCAGAAGGAAGTTATTATTTAAAAAAAAAGGATTATTTTTATAGATATATGACAATCCAAAATTATTTAAATGATATACTATTTTTTTTTAAATATATATAAATAATGTTCATAAGTTAATTGCAGACATGAGTTTTTGACTTAACAAGATAATATAAGATTTTAAATTTCTTTTGTTGTAATATTTCCTATATTTTCTATGTATATTTCCACTTTCGATCTCTTCTGAATGCAGAGATAAACATGTTATTACAATATATTATTTTCTTGTAATATTATAAATTAGTAATTTATTTTATAAGTCGCATTTCCACTCAAATTTGTACAACTTGCTGATTGTAAAGCATAAGTTACTATAAATGATTTAAGAAAGTAAAGTGTATGTAATATCTAACTTATATGACGCAGTTATTTATTAATAATCAAAGAGAAACCAAAATATATTTGTGGCAATAAAGAAAAAAAAGTTCTTTAGAATATATATATAGTTTAATGGTCTGACCGATCAGCCTGCAAATATCTGAGCAGACACAGCACATATTTTGAAAAATTATGAAAATATTAATACACCCTTCAAAGGAATTCTTCTGGAAAATAATTCAATTGCTTGAGAATTACAATAGTTATTTATATGATTGGTAAAAATCGGAAAACATTTTTTATATCGTTAAAATATTTGGATGGATCAGAATATTATTAAGCAATGAGCAATAATTACATACTTAGTACAGTATATATTAATTAAAAAAAAAAAAAAGAATAAGAAATGTTCAATAAAAAAAGAAAAAAATTAATATTGATACAATGATAGAATATAGCACATATATAAAAAAAAAAATTGTTTTATATGAAGTAGAGAAACAAAAAAATAAAAAAAATTCGTGCATATTTCCTTATAAGGGCATACCTCCTAATCCCTACTAAAGTAGTGACATATTGCACACAAGACTCATTCTATTGCAGGCTGTGCATTTATGAACTTATACTACAACCACCAGCTGAATAGTCTTATCTACAAACCTAAATATTTATAGTCTACGACTATATATGTTTTATATATCATGATTCTTTTAGAATACTATAATCGTATATGCAATATATGTATGTACAATACATAAAATAATAAATTTTTCTGATAATTTACCAAATTTAAATTTACCGAATGCTTGTGAATAAATTTAGTACAGACTTATTTTCTTTTTGACTGCGTGCTTTACTGAACACATTCCAAAAACGAAGAGTTTCATCTCCAGCACCTGTTACAATGGCTTCACCATCAGGTGACATGGCTAAGTACAAAACTCTATAAGAATGTCCTGTTAATTTTGCAACTTGTGTTAAACTTGGATACTTCCAAAACTAATATTTGATTTTGGGAATAGCCATGTGTACTGACTAGTTCTGAACTGTGCTTACTCCAAGCCAAGTTACAAACTTGAGATCCAGTATCAACACATTGCATAGGTGACCAGTTAACGTATTCCAAAATCTGATACATCTATCTGCTGTACCACCACCTGAAGCCAATAAGCCATGATGATGAGGAGACCACGCGATCGCCTTAACAGCAGCCAAATGCTCCGTATAGGTTTGTATTGGTGATAAGGAATGCAAATTCCAACATAAAGACGATTGTCATTCCCACCAGAGGCCAAGTACTGATTATCTGGAGACCATTTTAAGCCACAAACTTCTTGTCTGTGAGCTCCCCAAACGTCGTTCACTCACGACACAAGGAGTTCGTACATCTCTTTGCAATATCAATCTGTCTCTACTACCAGAAGACAGAACTTCTCCATTCCATGCCAAAGCACCGACTCTGGCACTGTGACCATGTAATTTGCTTACTTGCTTGTTTACAGCCACATCCCATACTTGAATGTACCCTAAGTGCGTTCCTACTGCTACTAAATTTCCTCTTTCGTTCCAGGCTACAGAGGTAACGCTATTACCATCGCTGGATAAGTCACATAATCTGGTTACTTGACTGGTACAAGCAGACCACAAGTACACACAACTGCCTAAGCCAACGCTAAGGACATTCTGTGAGGACCAATCCACTAAGTTCAAATAAAAATCGTCTTGCAATTCAGGAGCATCAAGTACTTTAAAGGGTATTCTTGAGATTTTTCTGGTTGCTTTCCTTGGAGATCGTAATAACTTTTGACTTTTAGCACTTAAAGGAGAAAGAGAGTAAGGCGAGCTTTGATCCAAGAGAGTATGATCTTTCGTGGGTGTAGTAAATTTAAATAAATTTTTCGACATAAGAGGAGATAGTATTCTTCGTTCCTCACATTGACCCTTCACGTCTTCTATGCTGGCACCTAGAAGCTCATTTTTCAAGAGACACGAATAAGCTATACCGTCTCGACTGCCTTCACCATTTTCACGGGTCTTCTTTGTCGCAAGACCACTTCGGCCGCTTTCAGAAATCATTGAGAAAGTTGTTTGCCAATTGTTACCCGACCCTCGTCGGTATTAAATCGATCAAAACTATTGTTTTGTCATTTTTGTTGGCGAAAAATATACAGGCGTATAATGGGCAGGAGTCGCGAGATTATCTATGTGGCTCTCGCTACTCGACTTTAACAGTCGCTTCTCGTACTCGTGATGAAACATCTTCCGATACACCACGAAATATAACGTACACACTAGCCTTTTCTTTTCAGTCACATTCTTTAAAGCGGCTGCACATTCATTTAATTATAACGTAGCCACTTAGATTACACGTATATCGAGCATCTCTTTCTCCTTTTCGCAGAGCCGACACTATCCGCCGATATTAAACGGAGCTATTTTAACCCGTTACGTCGCCATTCGACGTCAACTCGAAAGATTTTTTCATACAGAGAGGGCAGGAAAAACGACTCGTCTTCCCTCCAATCGAAAGGCTTTATTTGAAATTTTGCCTCGAACGCGACAGATGGGAAACGCGAATGTAAGTGCTGAGGCTAGCAAGAACTACGCACGTAGCGACATCCCAACGAGCTTATTTTTCTTTTTTTATTCCTTTATTTTTCCTTAGGTAAACTTATTTGACAAAAACTTTATATTCCTTTCATAATTTTATTACCTTATTGTTCTTTTATTATTCTACCCATTAGATATAGATGACTTAGCTGCTTACTATTTGTTTACTGTTTACTATTTTCTATTATTAAGGACCTTTTACTCACAAATGGTAAATATTTTCGAACATACCGGATTACTTCATTCTTATCTTTATCATGTTTTTCTAAAATTTATATTTTTTAAATGATTACAATTATTTGTAACATCATGTTTGATTCATACAAAATATATTATACATATGATATAACACAAAATATATTACAAATATATATATTCTTTTGAAAATTTTTTATCGACGTGTAATTTTGTGTAAATTACACGATTATATTATAATTATAAAAAATATAAAATTATATTTTGTGTAAATTACACGATTATATTATATATATATATATATATATATGCATACACGCGTACGCGTGTGTATGTGTATATTATAAATTTATCTTTTATATTATATTATTTCGTAATAATTTGCTATCTCTCTTTATTAATTATATAGATATATTAATTTTTTTTTATAATGTATGTGTATTTGTTTGTAACAAATTTAAAAAAAAGCCATAAACATAAGAAATGAACCTAAGAGAAACTTATTCCATAGACGAATAAATGCTAAAGTAGAAATATTCTTATATTTATTATATTATGAAAATAAGATTAAAGATGCTTATCTTTTTAAAAGTTACAAATTGAACAAATATAATGCTACCTGTATGTTTTATCTTCTTTTTTTTTTAATAAGATTATTACAATTGTAAAGCGTTCCAAAAATCATTCCGTTATATTCACGGATATCCCGAATGGTCGTGAAACTATCAAGTGTTTGGAAAAGTTAATGATTCTTTCGATATCGAAGTTACTTAACGGAAAGTAAAGGCGAGTTATATAATTTGACTTTATTAACTTTCCAGCTAACTTTTAATAGTTAATAAGAACATTCATAAGAACTTTCGTTTAGTTTAATAAGAACATTCATAAGAGAACTTTCGTTTATATAATTGTTAGAATTAAAATAAAATAAAAATCTAACCTTTGCTTAATTATAAATATTGGATAGACGTATAAAATATTTCTTGTTAGATATCATGTAATAAACGTTTGTGAGGATATATGCATTGTCTTTATAAACAACTATTTCTTTTCTTATAACTTTCTTTTTTACAGAGAATTATAGAATCTATATGGGTGGCCATGGACACGGACATGATAATATTAAAATTCCTTCTCCTGACTCTTATAAGATAGAAAATTTTCCAATGTTAGTAAAATTTCAAGAACGTTTAGCAAAGGAAGGTTTTAAAGATCCATGGTTAAGAAATGAGGCATGGCGTTATCATCCTAATTATAAAACAAAAACACAACGTACACTTACATTATGCTTAAGAGGTTGGAAGCTTGGTATTCCGGCATTCTTAATAACTATAGGAATTGAAGAATTTTTGGCAATGGGTAAAAAAGATGATCATGGTCATGGTGATCATCATTAATATAATTATATATATGAAATGCAAGAGTTGCTAGACCATTAAGCAGTATAACAAATGTAGAAATACAACAATAAATTACTGTTTAGGTAAATATTCATATTGTAAAGAATTATTTCTCTTTATTTATTTTTTGCATAAGCAAATAAAATGTTATTTATAAAAAAAGCTATGTATGCATTATGTACTTTAGTATTTTAATATATTAAAAGAGAAGGTATATCTTATGAGTTATATCGACTGTTAGTCACATGCTTCTATCATAGTCTATTACATTACAAATCTTTCATCTAATAATGTTTTACTGCTTAAATTTTTTCTTCCATTGTATTTAATAATTATAATGAATAATTGCGAGAGTATAAATGTAACAGCAGCAGCTAATACATAGTTATCATATAAAGTCAAGACGAAAAGAAATATTGTAATTTCAAATGTACCCATCAACCATTCATTCCCATAAAGTATTACTTGACTAAATGAATAATCATTATCTGAAATAAAATGATATAATAAATTATTTCTGATAGTAATATTACAAATCTATAGTTAATGCTTGCAATCTTACCAATATAGAATATAGATGTTTTGTTAGTGTTTGTATAGAGAATGTCACAAACTTTTTCAATTAAGTGTCGTTCTTTGATAATGTAATCTTCATCTTTGAAGCAATGATCCAAAAATTCACATAAAAATTGATTCAATCTTACACGCGTATTACAAATCTGATTCCAATCCATAGAAGTATAAATATTCTTTTTTAAAAATCTATTGGTTATCTGAAAACGTTCATTAATAAAATGGTTAGATACTTTTTGAGCAATTTACATTTTCATATATATATATATAGAGAAATAATATAAATAATAATATTCACAGGTATTGATGATTGCGAAGAATTCACAAAATTCTTCTCAGTATAAAATTTTTCATAAAATGTTCTGAATGTTTGTGTAACTGATACTATAAAGTTTTGTTCTATTGTACCAGGAACAAGACCTCTATGTGCACATAATTGATTCTCTTCATTCTTTAAATTATTTATTAAGTAATAAATCTGTATCGGAAAATCCATGGACTGATCTATGAAATAGAATTAAATAAAACAGGTACTGTCAACATTTTGTATCATTAAAATAATGTTTATGTAATTTTTTATTACCTTCCATGGATATAAAATCATAATAGTTATGCTCTAAGATAAATACACTGATATTAGCAATTGAACACAAATCAACAAATTGCTGCATTCGATCTCTTATAAATCTTTCATAAAATATAATAGATGTTAAGTACTGAATAAAATAAATCGTAATGTATACTATAGCACAACGGCATACTGCAGTGAAAAATTTATTTTCACATCAGGATGTTTATTAATCGTTATTTCTGGTATGGCTAGACTCCAATATTTTACACCTATGACCTAAAGTGATAAAAATTTATCAGTATTTAATGGTATTTTTAATGAATAAAAAAATAAGTTATATTATATTTAATATTTAAGTTAAATTACCTCTAAAACAAGCAAAGTACTAATTATTTGTAATGATATATTTATCTTTCGTTTTGTCAATAATTTTAACCATTCATTAGCAACAAGATATGTTCTCCATATACTAACTGATAACTGGGTATTATTTTGTTCTTGTATTAAAGATTTTGATATAGAATATGTTACTTGAGGTTCTTCTTGTTCTACAGGTTTGCAAATTTGCTACGTGTCTTTTTTTTATTTGTTCTTTTAAATGTTTTATTTCTTTTAGCTGCAATAATTTCAGAGGGAGTTTTTGGATTCTCGTCTTTACCGTCAATTAATATGTTAGTGTACAATTTTCGAAATGAAGTGTAAGGAGAATCGTACTTTGATGTATTACGTGTTATTTTTGGTTGTTCCCAATCAATAAAAAAGATATGTATGTCCCAATGTTGGTAAATGAATCCATAATTTCTACAATCTGTAAAAGAAATGATTTGGAAATAATGAATAATGAATAGTTTATTGGCATTATATTATATGATTTTTTTATTATCTTGATACTAAATCCATCTTTAGAATTATGTTTATATAATACTGTACAGCATAAACTTACTTTTAGACAAAATCCAATTATAGTGAAGATTTGTATATTTTTTTCATCAGATATGTTTGGAAGTAAAGTATACGGGATCGTTTGCCTTTAAAAAATATAAATAAATATATGCACACACTGATTGATGCAATAATAAGAGTATTTCCTATAGCACCCATTACATATATAAAGAACCATAATGAAACAGTTGCATTAGGAGTACAATCATAATTTTTTTTACAATATGCCCAAGTTTTCAATGCCGAATTGATAATTGCTATGCTTGATAAAATACCAATAAATATCTAAAAATTATTTTAACCTATATAAACCATGATTAAAACTAAAAAATATTGAAATTTCAGAAAATTAATATTATTTACCTGGATATTAGAATTTATATGATTTTCCTTTAAAGCAAATGTTACTTTATAATTTATTGTAACTTTTACATTTTTAGAAATTTGTTGCTCCATTAATTCTCCATATTCTACAATTACTATGGGTGGGTAAATTTTTCACGAGTTTTACCGCTTTGGATATTTACTCTAGTCGAACAAAGTAATTGCATGTAATATTACATAAAAAGGAAATGAATAATATTAAAAACATGTAACTTACAAGACAGTAAATGATTTCATATAACGAAGTACCGACAAGTTAGATTTCTTTAGAAATGTACCAGTTACAAAATTTGGCAATGCTTTAATACCACTTATATTATCTACAAAAAGAATTTCCTAACAAGTTGGGTATCCGAAATCTTGTAATCATTCTGAAACATAGATAAAACTGAAAAAACCCACATTTTATGTGATTATTATATACATTAATGTTTTGATATTATGCTTGATTTGATATAAATATATCTTTTACCTCATATTCTTTTTTGATATAAATAGGTACTGCATGTGAAAGAACTTTTTCTTCCTCTTTAAATGTTAAATAGAGTTGTATAAATTTTACTTTCATATTTAGCATCTCCTTTACAGTGATTATACATTTTTTATTAAGATTAACTCCAAACCTAACGTTTTCAAGGAAATGACAAGGCATGTTTGGACTATCTATTTCAAGTAATTTGCTTCTAAAGAAAATGTTGCCATTGTAAAAATCAATGTATTATTCTAAACAAAAAATGTTTCGATTTTACAGAAAAGTAGTCGATTTAGACAAAATAGATGTTATAAAAAAATTGTATACATCATCATCTTTTCGCAGACTATATATTTGTGTGATATTTTTGGCATTTAATACTAATGATGTTTCGTCTTTATTGTAAAACAGTTTAACTGGTGCCATGTGCGTTTGCATAAATAATGCACATTGTACGCTGTTTACATATAGAGATAAAACACATATGTGTGATAAATGTTCACAAGACATCTTGTCTTTATTCTGAAAAACCATATTAATTAATTCATTAGGAATATATTTAAAGTTTTGTAAGATAAATTTTCTACTTACTTTACAAAAGTACATTGCAGCTTGTAATTCAGTTCTAAGGTAATAACCTATCTATGTGCTCACTTTGAAACTTTATCGTGTAAGTACTTTTAATATCTGGCCAATCTGAAAGATTGTCTTTGTTTAAACAATATCCATGTATTCTAACATGTGATGCCATCGGACAGATACAGTTCGCTTGATTTTTATTATCCAAGTTATTACATGGCAAACATTTAGAGTTTTCTTTAGATGGGTATGTATCTTTTGGACACGGAAGACATTTTATACTATTTAATAATGTACCATCCCAGTTTCTTTCCACTATAAAAAAAAAAAACAGGTTTAAAATATATTTTCAATTAATTTGTAAGTATATTAAGTATATATGTAGGTATGTATTCTTATAGAAAGTACTTAGTATTTCATTGGATGGACATTTGCAGATGTTATTTTTGCAAACAATACAGTCTTTGCCATCGGTAGTTACAGTTTGATTATGATCACATCTTGTACAAATGGGATTACCATTTTTAAAACCAATTGTTTTGCTAAATTTATTACAAACGCATTGTAAATCTATAAAAAACATTAAACAACTGTCAAGATAAAGCATACAAATAATAAATATATATATATATATATATATATATATATATATATATATTTATAAATTAGAAATTATGTTAGACTAGGACTTACGATCAATGCTGGGTTCAAGAAATTCGAAGATATTACATTTGCGACAAGAAAAATATTTTATATCAAAATATTCATCATTTTTACACGAACTTGGCCGTGATAATTCGAGAACTTCATTATTCATACCAATCGTTTTGTCGATTGTTAAAATAAATACTAAAAAACATAAAATAATACGATTATTGTCGAAATAATGCATTCTTTGATTGCGTTTTACAATTTTGTTTATACCACATAGTCGTTTCTATGCAACAAGATGGCTACAGGCGTAGCTATGGGATATCACGTTAAAACGGACTAATGGTATTTTACATTTCTTCGACATTTTCTTAAACATCTGTCTTTACATTCATCATTACATACATCCGTTTATATATATATATATATATATATATATATATATATATATTAAAATATTGCTTGACGAAAAAATATTGCTTATTAATCCATATTTATCCTGGCAGTAAAATGTACGACAACAAGGAAACGATTCTAAGGGAAGGAGGTTTTTCTCCGTGCATGGAATTACAAGATTTACAAAATATTACTATTTGTTACTATTATATCATTTGTTCCGATGTATCGTTTAATGTATGGTGTCCGGTAAGATAATATCGTAATACATGTCGACGATACACGTGATTTATAGTAAGTAAAGCAGGATACCGTGTCAATGATATAGTTTCGAAACAATGATGCATAGTCTAGATGTGTTGTGCATCTCGATTGATATATGTCTATTGCGATTAATCTAAAAATAAAAATGTCATACAAGAGATACATATATCTATAGATACGTATTCAATCCATTGTTTGTATACCTTAGAAAATTTTGATCGATAATATGAAAATTAGATTTTACAATTTCGTCCGTTTAATAATCAACAATGACGTTATACGTAGCAAGTGACGTAATACCTAATATATTAATCGAAAATACTTCAGCGATCAACCACAATTAACGACGACCTTGCGCAATATCGAAAATTTAACAAGAAATTCTCGCCAACCGACGTATTATGTCCATTGTATTACAAGGTACAAGGATTTTCTCGATTTTACGCGATGTCTGCCAAGTATATATATATATATATATATATATGTATGTATTTATGTATGTATGTACGTATGTATGATGTATGTATGTACGTATGTACGTATGTATGATGTACGTATGTATGTATGTATGATTTAAATTGCCTTCGAAGGTACGCGCGAAGATGGTCGTTCAAATAAACTACGCAAGAAATCGATATAAATCGATATAAATTTCTCTTAAATGGCGGAATTTTCGAGAGATTCGAAAGAAATGCTTATTTGAGGTTAGTTAGTGTATTTTTTGGAGGGAGGGAATTTGCAATTCTGGAAATCATTTTTTCTAGGTTTGATTTACACAAAGGATGAAGACAGAGAAATAAGTAAATAGAGATGGATAGATAGATAAAGAGAGAAACAGAGAGAGAGAGAAACAGAGAGAAAGAGAGAGAAGAGAGAGAGAGAGAGAGAGAGAGAGAGAGAGAGAGAGAGAGAGAGAGAGAGAGAGAGAGAGAGAGAGAGAGGAGAGATAGAGAGGAGAGAGAGAGAGAGAGAGAGAGAGAGAGAGAGAATTAGCGCGAGGACAAAGTGGCGAACTTGCAAGAACTGCAGGCATAGGCGCTTATAGAAAGGGACGATCGCATGTAGGTACAACAAGAAGCAATAACAACAATCCACTTTGCATTGCTCGTGCCAAACATTCCCCACCAACTTCGAAATCGAAGGGACACGAGCCCCGAGAGGTAGGGGTACACAAGAAAATGTTATAAGCGAAAATAAAAGCAAGAAAGAAGGCAAGGGTCCCGCGAGTGGCGAAGCTTCAAAGACGAGAGGGTAGTTTTTTTTGCAGTCTGTGTAGGTGCTTCGTGGAGCGAGCGTCGTAGCAAAAGGTATATCGCTCCTTTTTGTTCTCCCTTTCTTCTTCTTCTTCCTCTACTTATTTCTCTCTTTTATGAAGAACTTCTTCTTAGAGAGTATCTTTCTTTCGGTTTAAAATCGATTTGTCGCCATTCGAAATTTGTTGACTTTACGTATGAACAAAAAGTGTGGTGAATAATTCTACGGTGTAATACATTTTTTCTTTTTTGTACTTTTTTTCTTTTCTTTTACAATTTCTTTTCATTCTCGCGTGAATAAAATATATTATTATTACAATGCGTACCATTAGACAAGAAAGATTGATACGATAGTCGAACGATTTGTTGTGCCTTAACGTGGCCTGTTTCTTTTTTTTTGTTCACGAGACAAATATACTCCTCTCGTCTAAATATAACAATTAGGATCGAAGTTAATGCTATCACGTGAGCGATCGAGAAACGAAGAAATCGAGTCTTATATCTATCGTGTCTTTAATTAAGAGAAAAGGAGAGGGGTTATATAAAGCTCTGTGTACTTTCGGTCGATCGCAACGACTTTGCAGGCTTTTTAAGGAGAATTGAAGAAAAAGTAAAGAAGAAAAGGAAGGATGTGGGACGATGAACCAGCTCCGTGGGAATATCGAAGAACCGGCTCCTGAAGAAGCAGCAGCCACAGAGGGGGCTCAGGAAGGGGCACCTGGTGAAGGGCTGAACCCGGTGAACTACCAAAAGTAAAGCTCGAGAAGATCGAACCTCCAAAGTACAATCATCACTGGGTGCGCCATTATTTCTCAATTATGCCTATCTTACGATTACAGGTAAGGAAAGATAATTAAAACGTAAAAGTGCGAACGAGGTGAAATCAAATCAGATGTGAAAAAAAAAACGAATAAATTAATTAGAAATTGTGATTGTCTCGTAGGAAGAATTATTACGACGACGTAATCGACTATCTCGATCACAGACAAAAGGGTTTGTATCGTGAGCCACCAAGGCACAGGAATGGGCGGAAAGGGCTATGAGGACGTACGATCAGAAGAACACTGACAAGAGTATTAAGAGATCTGCTGATATAAAGCACATTACTAAATGGTGTTACGCCAAGACATTATAGCTATCATACGCGAGCATATTATAGCCTGAAGTATCAGAGAATTCTTTGAGTTATCATCTTTGACGGAGAATCGATCGACGAAGATCGACGATTAACGATCTTACTGTGTTACGACTGTTCTTCGTCGATATTGCTATTGTCGATAATGCCAGTGGTAAGCTGTGTTAATCCTTTTTTTTTTTAATCGGCTTACCTATACGTCGTAAAATAAATATTCACCTTAAAAATGAGGATGTTGTATTTAAAAATAAATCGTAGTCGCTGTAGATATTTATTCTGGATATTTTATTAAACGAGGGAGAAGATCACGGTTTACCTCTGGCCAAATTCATTAATCGAAAGCACTTACCGTCTAATTGTATCGATAATTTCATTTCTAGATAAATTCGATTCGATTTCACATGCGGATTCATTTATCTTCGTAGATATATATTTTTCACAAATAGGGACGAACATTCGCATAAAACTTCGATATCCTATCCATCAACAAATCAATCGTCATAAATCTAAATGCGTATTCGTTTTATTTATTTCGTTTGATTATTTATTTGTCAACAATTTTATGATATAGCTGTGACGTGCTCGTGTACTATGTGTATGTATTACTGTTATAAATCGGTATTATAAAATACACGTGTACTTTTAATTAACGAAATTTATAAATTATTTTTCATTCCTTTGCTTTTATTCTCCTTGAATTTTAAGTATTATATATTTTTTGTGGAATATATATATATATATATATATATATATATATATATATATATATAATATATATAATCATCATAGACGCGCGTATAATGCAGGAATTTAGGGACGAACGGAAATGGTTCTCGTTTATACACGATGGAATCAATGGCATCAGAAAATGATAATAATAATAATAATAATAATTTTAAATTTTATTGTAAATATATATTAGCATCACGGTGCAACGTAGCCATTTTATGTTCAGCAATTTCGACATTAATAGGTACGTATACATATATACATATACATATATATATATATATATATATATATATATATATATGCATGTATATATGTATATACAGTTTTCAATTAAAATACACATTTAAAAAGGGTCATATCGAACAACAAATTTAGTTCGATCAAATTGTGATAACGAATAAAGTTTTTTTTTTTTTAAAAGGAGACGCTCTTCTTCCGTTTCAGAAACTTTCTTTTTATCGGCTGCATGGCAAGAATATCTAATGGATCTTCGACAAATTCGTTAGCATCGGCCAAGGAATTAAATCGAGCTCTTCCTTTGGAAGCTCGAGGCGTTGATATTTCCGGTTCTACGTTCTGCATTCTTGCCCATTGTAATATAATTTGCGGTTTGCCCTTAGACTTTCGGGTACGAGTTCCATATTAGCCAATTTTCGTGATCTATCGAGTTTCTGTGTTAATGTTATGTTGTCTTGATCATCCTCGTTATTATCGAATTTAGTTGCATGTCTTTGAAAAGCATTGTCGGCGGCTTCTAACGTGTTCTTGGCCTTCTCAATTTCGGCGTTCAAGTCGATTACGTCGAAAATACGGTCCTG
>CAJVQX010000024.1:0-15901 GCA_911387935.1 Dolichovespula saxonica
CTTTGAACTCATAATGTCAATATCATTGATGACCAATAGCTTTAATAGTAAAAGTTAGTGAAAATATTTCTTCAATTATGTATCAGATTTTTAATGAGGGTACAGTAATAAGAAATAAGATTAACCTCTTGCGGTGGAAAGACGTGTCACGCACGTCGAGAAGCTTCTGTTACCTGAACGCCAGCGACGTTTTACACACGTCGTCAGGCGATTGCAGCAAAAAGAAAAATGACGTGCGTTGCACGCGCAACAGTGAATTTCTTTGCACCGCAAGTGGTTAATATATGTGTAATAGTTCAGACTGTTTCAATATTCGATAAAAATTTATGTACTTACACTTTTGTTCTTGGTTAGAATTATTGATCATTCCAGAGGAAGACCTTATACCAATGACCCACCTACCTCAGTTGAGAATCCCTTTGAAAGATTAGCGTTCTGTGTCCTGAAAGTGATGATAAGAAGAAGTTTAATCCAAGGCGTCGGTCAAATGATATGAGAACTCTTTATAATTTTTTTACGTATTGTTCGTTTCGAAATAGATTTTTTCTTTTTTTTTTATTTTTTCCCCTTCCTTCATTTTCTGTTTGCTTCTTTTGTATACGTTTTTCTTTTTCTTCTCTTGTTAATGTTTTACATAGTTACTGAACCCTTTTCATTCCTATCAAATGAAAGTGCACGAATTTATATAGCTGTTCTAGCGAACTCAACGACAATGTCAATCCAGAAATTTGTATGTAACTAATCCATAATCTATCAGTGTGTGTGTGTGTGTGTTCGTTCAAGAGCACCTTGTAGCTTAAATCCATCTTTTGCATATACATCGGCCATTCTCTCCCCCCGCCCCTCATTATATCGAATTTCTTCTAAAAGAGAGAGAGAGAGAGAGAGAGAGAGAGAGAGAGAGAGGAGAGAGAGAGAGAGAGAGAGAGGAGAGAGAGAGAGAGAGAAATGATTGTATTTGACACGTTGAGTTTAGATCTCATAGTTTCCCGACAAACACTCGATGCAAATGCACTTTCACGCTCGCACACGTATACTTTGAGTCTATAAAGCACAAATTTTTTGTTTTAACACGTTCACGCCGGCGCGGGTCACCGGTGAACCGCGCTAGATTGTCTCATCGGGCGGCGCGGGCCACCGACGGTACGCATTCGATTGTGTTCTGAATTATTAGACTATTAGACACTGAAAATTAAAATAATGAAAATTTAACGTCTATTCATTAAAAACAGTTATTTTAAATAATAATTATATTTACTCACTGTACTACAGAGCAAACAAACAACGCGTATGCAGGTCTAAACAGGCAATAATCAGGCGCCGCCAGATGAAGCGCGATATTAATTCGAGTGCCGCCTCATAGCAAAATCGGCCCCGGCGTGAACATGTTAAAAGAAAAACCCGAGCCAGTCTTTCTCTCTTGCTCTCGCATACCACACTCGGCTATTCTGACCGGACATTCGTCCCTAGTGTCGGCCAATAAAGAATATTTTCGACAAAAACTCGATACATCCATAAGAAAAGGCAATTTTGATTTTCTCTTTGACAATTACCGTCTTCTTTGGTTCTATTATCTTCATCTTTGGCATGATTATCTTGCAGATATTCTTCTTCGTCGTCGCTCAACAGCCGATCTTTGTTGTCTTCACTTGTCCAGAGCTTCATGAAATCGACAGCCATCGAAGTCTGTCTCGGCCCTGTGGTTCCCCCGATGTTTCGTACAACATAGCGATCATTACGTAATGTTTTAATGATTTCGGAAGGCCCAAGAAACTTGTGCACGAACTTTGAATCGGGACCCTGTTGCATTCGACGTATTGCAGCGAGATCCCCCTCAGGATATCGATGAGGTTCTTTCTCGATTCATCAAACTTTCGCTTGTTCTCGAATTGGACGTGTAGAATATTTTCTTTCGCGTGTCTTTTCGTTCTTTACCAAAGAAACTAACGAGTTCTTCGACTAGCAGGTCTTTAATCTTCAATTCGTCCGGCAATCGTGCGTTGATCGTCTATTGGAACTCTTCTAAAAGCAAAACCCATCGCGCCACACGAACGCACAGGTCCTTTTTGTTAACGGTCATCGTGAATGCTTTGAAATCCATCACGATCTTGAATCGAATACCAAGCAGATAAATACGGAATCGTCGAAGCCCTCTTATTATCGACAGTACCTCGAGCTCATAGCTGGAGTAATTCTGTTCGGCTGGTGTTGTCTTCTCGCTGGCAAAATACACCGAATGTAGTTGTCAGACAGCTGCCTTCGTTGCATCAAAATCGCTCCATAACCGATCTTCGAGGCATCCGTGTGAAGCTCCGTCTCAGCTCCAATTCGGTAAAGATTCAAAATCGGTTGTCCACTCAGGCATGCTTTTTCAGCAAATTGAAAGCTTCTCGTTCGGCTTCACCAAAATCAAACTTCACACCTGCTCTCAAAAGATTTGACAATGGTCGCGCGATCCTTGAGTAATTAGCAATAAACTTTCTGAAATACCCTGTCAAACCTAAGAAAGCTTGAACTTGTCGAATATTCGTAGGGTCGATGAATCGTTGAACCGCTTCAGTCTTCCGCCCCGATGGTTTGACAGTTCCGTCTTCGATCACGTGACTCAGAAATTCCACACGCTTCCCCAAAAAACAGCACTTTTTCCAGCTTATCTCCAAACTATTTCGTCCATCAGTTCACCAAACGTCATCGCGAGATTTACTGCCTTCGAATGCTTTTTTACGCACTTTCATACCGATAAGCGTTTTCGCGGTGTCATCCGCGAGTCGATATGCAGCTTTCATAAATCGAATCTGTCTTTCCCACACTTCAAAACTGTCCGGCGTATCGTCAAACTCGCTTACTAATTCGGAAATCATTTTTAAATTCACGAGCGAAGAAAGATTCGGCGCTTCCTCCACTACATTTTGTTCATCATGCGGTTCTCGCGGCTCGCGTGGTTCACCCCTCATCACGGGCCCGCCTTCACCTTGTCGCAATATCTCGATTTCATGTCGCGCCAATTCGAGTTCACGTTGCAATTCTTTTTCGCGTCGCACAAGTTCGAGTTCACGTTCATGTCTCAAAAACTCTCGTTGGGTCATCGTATCGGAAATTTGTTCTTCGTTTCCGACATCACCGACAGCACCATCTGTATTTTCACCGTCACATTTTTCCATTCACGTTCCCGCTGGATCGTGTTCCATCAGCCGGACATTAATCTCCGCTTTTGTCCCGCCGATCGACAATCCACACGCTTTCGCCTTCTCTCTCAACTCGGCAACTGTAAATTCCACCATGGCGCTACTGTCCCACGTCTCGTTTTTTTTCGAAACTTCTACTGCCGTTCAACTGAATGCCGACCAACTTTCGTCTTACATCACAAAATTTTTGTCAAAAATGCCTAGTGTGAGCATCGTCCTCGATTCGACAAAATTTCATCTTCTCTCACCTTCCATTTCACTCGTAGTCCCTCTCTGAATCTTAAATAAAACGGCGTTTTCTAGTCACACACTCGTACGCGATGCTTTATCCCGTGACGCGACCACGTTTTTTTTTCACGCCTCCGTTCCTACGATATCCGCGACTTTCCCGTACGATCCCGGACGAATCCCCAATTGTAAAATCAAATATTTTTATAATTTCTTCAGAAGCATGGATTGATTATAACAAAATAAACGAAATAAACAAAATCTTTATTTGAAGAAATGGTTAACAGAAAAAAGTCATACCAGCTCGGCGTCGTCGATCACACTGACCCTCGACTCCTCTCTTCTTTTGTTTTAAAAGAAAAACCCGACGAGCGTTGCACGTCACTCACACCACTCGCCTCAGCCAATCATTCTCTCAATCACTCTTTCTCTCTTGTTCTCGCATACCACATATATAAATAAAATACGACGCTATCAAAGATTAATCTATTATGTATATGCACGAATATTTATAGACACTGTGCATGTTTATGTACATATGTTCGAAAATATAAACATATCATCTGATTTATCTATCATTTATACGAAATATCTATATCATACTTGGTACGCGTTTAGATATACATATATGTCCATAAAATACGACATCATTAAAGGTTTAAACATTTATTAAAAATAGAAGGGATACGTATATTATATCCGTCTTTGTACCTACCCGTGTATATATATGTGTGTATATAAAGAAAATATATTTCCTTTATTTTGAATAAAGGCCACGCTACTAGCGTCATACGGTGGCAGACCACAATGTCGTCAGCCTTTAGTTAAGCTGTGGTCGAATTAAAACCATCGCGAAAACTGGTAAAGTTAGATATTTGTTTATTAGGAATTGATATTGTAATTAATAGCATTAAATATCGTTTCTTTTATTACAGATAAGGTTTTTATAGTTAAATGAATATTATATTTTGTAAGTAGTGTTAAACAAACATGTAAATAACAAACATAAAACTTTTATAACAGAGAAATTCATTTGTGCTTTGATTAACTGTCACTTCACCTAACTGAACAAATACCCATTATGAAACGACATTTCTTGTAATCATCAAGAAAATGGAGAAGCTAAAATTTGTATTCAAATCAAAAGCTACAGAAGACGGAAAATCAACTTATATCGCCATAACCCCAATTATTACACAAGATGATAAAGTTTTCCCGATCCCTGAGGAGTATGAAGCAGAGTAACATCAGAAACATATTCTCACCTCAAAAGCTTACAATACAGTGCGAAATACAATAAAGAAAAAATATCAAACTAGAAGTGTTTGGATAAAATTGACAGTGGATATGGCAAAAGCATACTTTGATGAAGATGAAAACATGAGGTTTGAGGACCAATTCCTAGAAGAAGTTACCCGAGAATAATTGGCTGTTATCAACAAAAATAATTGAGAGGATCACATGGCGAAAATTTTGGAAAAATTAGTTGAAAGTCAACAAAGGAAGGAAAAACAAAGTTTAAAAATATTAGCAGACAGATTTGTACTAGAAAAATTTGATGGCAAGAATGTTAGTGCATGTCAATGGATAGAAGTTTTTGAAAAGGAATGTTCAAGATTTGATATAGTAGAAGATGAAGAGAAAATTGAAATCTTCAGATTATTTCTAGAATAATATGCACTGATTGGTATTCTTCCATGATGATCAAGTATAGTTTGCTATTAGAACGATCTGAATGAAAATAAAACTTTGTAGAAACCTATGCAAATAAGGGTTAGGCAAGTAGCAAATATGCTTTAGCTTTCAAATATCAATCAGGATCTTTCCTGGAATATTTCATTAAAAAGAAAAAACTTCTACTTGAAGTAAGAAAGACAATTGATCAAGGGAAACTTAAACAAAGGTATCATATATCATCCCACAGACTCATGTTAGTTTAAAAAAAAAGAAAGAAATGAAGATAGAGAAAAAAAAAACTAGTGATCACACCATTGATTAAAGTAAAAATATTATTAGAAAATAAATTAGAAATAAATGTAACATATGATCCAGGTTCCCAAGTCTCCTTAATACATTCGAAATTAATTAGAATAAAAGAAAAGACAAAAGATATAAGTAAAATATTTTTAAAATCAGTCAATGGTGTGACAAATACAAAAGGCTTAATAACTATGAAAATAAAAATTTTCGACATAAAGGAATATATTCATGTATCCATTGTAGTGAAAGAAGATTTCAGGGATTTCCTCATATGATTAGACATTATAAAAAAATTCAGACTAATTCAAGATGAGAATCTTCAAATATCACAAAGAAGATGATGGATACAGAGAAAACAGGGGAAAAAAATTAAGATAGATAATAATGATAATAAAATCGAACAAGGTTTAATAAATTTGAATGAACACATAAAAAAAAAACGAATTTCAAATAAAGCTAGGGCATCTAGACAATATAAAAACAATTAGGATAGAAAAATTAATTGAGAAATACAAAACTGTATTTGCAAAAGACAAATACAATATTGACACGGTTAAGAACTATAAGGCAAGAATCGAATTAATAGTAAACAAATATAATAACAAAAGACCATAAAGGTGTTCAATAGAAGATAAAAAGGAAATAGAAACACAAGTAGCAAAATTATTAGAGAAAAACTTGATCGAAAAATCATACAGTCCAATTGCTGCATCAGTAACACTGGCATATAAAAGAGACAAAGGAACAAAAACTGCCTATGTATTGACTTCAAAGACTTAAATAATAATATTGTACCACAGTCTCAATCATTTCCACTAATAAACGACTTGATAGTGAAACCCACAAACTGCAAATATTTTACAATGCTAGATATCAACTCTGCCTTCTGGTCAATCCTACTGCAAATCGAGGACAGAAAAAAGACCGGTTTTGTGACACAAGAAGGATACTGCCAATGGATATGCGTACCATTTGGTTTAAAAACGTACCAGCAATTTTCCAAAGGATACTCGCAGCATATTAAGAAAACACAAATTAAAATAGAAAGTACTGAGAAAAATGAAACAACTGTGTAATGTTAAGAAACCGCTATTCCAGAAACATCAGATATGACACGAATTTTGTATATAAATACGAATAATATAATTAATAAAGTTAAGAAGAAGATTAAAATTTACTTCAATATTGGAAGATAAAAGAATTATGGAAACATTAAAGCATGCTATACTTAACTTGTAATTGATTATTACTTCTATATTTGATTTCACTCTGATTCATTTCTGAGATCTTTTATTATTGCTATAAATAGTATTTAATATTTAATATTTAGTACATACAAGAAGAAAAAAATTGATAACCAAATTTTAGAAGTAGAAGAAAATTGATAAAAATAAATTGAAAGAAGTCTGAATGTATTTCTAATAAATGTTTAGATCAAAGTTGGATTGAATCTATGGAAAAGAGATTCATGATGTTTCTTTACTAAAGTAGGGAACAATTTTCTTTATCCAGGAGTTCATATCCAGTAGTCATACTTTTCAGGAAAAATATATGAACCAGATTAATAGAAAAATAGATACCAAATAAAACCCAAAACTATTATAGAAATACAATTTAAACCAGAACAATGAAAAAAATATGCATCGACGAAAATAGATTGAAAAACTGTTTGGGTTATGTGAAATGAAATAATGCAACGCAATTACATCACCTGTTGATACGAATTTGTAAATGCAAAAATATAATGAGATTGAACGATGTAACATTTGGATCGATCAAGAATTGAAAGAATAAGAACAAAAATGAGACATTATAACATTAAGAAACGTAAATAACATGACTATAGAAAATTTGAAAAGATTGCTAATTGTAGCACTATACCTGTAACTTAACAAGTACTTCATACAAAATAGTTAATTTTCCAAACACTAACACTTCTTTACAAATACGACTGTATTTTTGGTAATTTTTCTCCAGGCACGCTCTCGGTATCATTATCGTACCATGTATATCGTGCATCAATTCGACACTTAAATATGGTTCCATAGTATCGATAAATAAGGATGCTTTATTTTCAAGAGAACCTATGATATGAATGTATTGCAAAAATTACAAACTACGATAGAACGTCGCCATTTTAAACGTACGAATTACCACCGCAAGGTATCGCCAAAGTCAGTTATTATTTTGATTCTTTCACTCTTCTACTAACCAAAATAAAAATTTTTGAACAAATATATACGCGTAATTTATGTTCTGGCTGTAAAAAAGATCATGTTATCAGTTAATTAATAAAGTTGTCGGTGACGCAAAATATAATTAAAATTAGAATCATTAAACGCAGTTTTGAAATGTTATATCATAATGAAGAACTGATCAACAGATCATAAATGGAAAGGAACATTTTAGGTATTGTTATATTATTAATATTTTTAACAAATTATGTTATTTAATACTATTTTCTACTGTTACGATTTAAATCGTTGTTTGAAAAAATATATGAGACAAGTATCAATGTTTTTCTTTGTGTAGCTTGTAGAAGTGAGGAAAACAATGAGGAAATGGAAATGTATTTTCATGAAACATATACCGGCATACAATCAAATACCTATTAACCAAGACAGTATCCAAAAAACGGCAATTACAACTTCATGGGATTTCTATGAGTACATTAGGATGCCATTTGGATTAAAAAATGCTACTCAAACCTTTCAAAGGTACATTGACCACATCTTTCTAAGTTTGGATTTCTTCTTCGTATACATAGATGACATTATGGTGATGTCAGAAGACGAGAAACAACACGGCGACCGTCTCCAACAAGTTTTCCAATAACTAGCAGATCACAGGCTATCTATCAATGTAAACTAATGTATTTTTGGACAGAAACAGGTATCATTTCTCGGGTACTAGATCAACGGTGAAGGATTCCATCCAAATCTGGACAGAGTACAGGCCAATGAACAATATCCACTTCCATCAACAGTTATGGAACTACGGAAGTTTCTGGGCATGTTCAATTACTATCGACCATCTATCCAAAATGCTGCACAACTACAACTACCTCGTATAGTCTACCTTAAAAACTCAAAGAAGAAAGACATAACTCCTATTGACTGCACAGACACTTCTAAAGAATCCTTCTACTCCTGCAAAAAACTCTTTCCTCTGTTGCACTTACCACTTTTCCAGTCCCTAACCCACCATTACGACTGACAGCTGACGCTTCTACAATGCTATCGGTTCAACACTCGAACAACAGGAACATAAGAAAAAATAGAAACCGATAGGTTTCTTTTTACGCAAAATGACAGAGACTGAGACACGATATAGCACCTACGACAGAGAACTACTCGCAATCTTTGCGAGCATCAAACATTTCAAGCATCTTCTAGAAGGACGACAATTTACTATCAGAACAGATCACAAACCACTGACTTAAGCTTTCTCACGGAAACTCGAAAAAGCATCAGAAAAACAACTCCATTAACTAGATTACATTTCACAGTTTACAACAAACATAGTCTACGTAAAAGGTGAAGACAATATAGCAGCAGATACTTTCTCACGAATTAGCACAATCAACTTGCCCAAGAAACTAGACACACAGACTATACAAAACGACGAACTAACTACAAATTCTTCTTCAAAACAACAGCACATCAATACAACTCAACGAACTCAGACTTAACAATGCAAACATTTACTGCGACATTTCGACAAGGACAATTTGACCATAGCTTCCACTTATACTATGCAAGGCAGCTTTCCAGATCATTCATAATTTATCACACCCAAGCAGAAATACTACGTCACGCATGGAAAGAGAGAAATTTATATGGCCTGGTATTAAAGAGACATCACTATCTAGGCCAGAGAATGTATACCTTATCAACATTCAAAAGTACAACACACACGCATGCAACCACAGCACATTGATGTACCAGATGATCGCTTCAAATATATTCATTTGGACATTATCATGGTACCTGAACACAAAGGGTATAAATACTGTTTAACAATCATAGATCGATTCTCGAGATGGCCCATTGCAGTTCCATTAACCCATTTGCATCATCAGTCTACTTCGGCGCCGTGTTCAAACATCAGCGCCATCCAATGGACGACTGACCCGTATCACTGCGTGCGATTGAACGTATGGGCGTGAAAACCGACAGCCAATTTTTTCGTGGAGTTTATTAATAGTTATTATTAGAGTTATTATGTACTGCTTAAAACGATTAAAACACAATGTTGCATCGCAAACACCTCATTTTGCATTTTTAAAAAAAAAAAGGAAAAAAATATTTTTATACATAGAATAAAATTATTTATAATAAAATGAAAATTTATTTGAATTACTTTACGTGAAATTCTTTAAAATGGTCAATGCATAAGGCTTTATCGCAAATATGGCATTTAAAGACTGTCTTAGGCTCGCGGATTATTCTGTGCTTGGTGATAGTGGCCAGTCGCGGATCGCGGATTATTCCGCTCATTGATGCAAATGGGTTAAGAGATCACGGTTGATACGAACATCACTGCCTTATTAAACTACTGGATTGCACACTATGGTACACCCACTACAATAACAAATGATCAAGGTTCGCAATTCAAATCATCCTTGTTTCAAGCATTCACTAAATTCATCGGTTGCAACAAACAGAGAACAACACGATAGCATTTGTAGTCAAATGGCATGATTGAACGTTGGCATCATTCACTCAAATCAGCATTGATGTGTTCAACAAAACCTTGGACAGAAATACTATCTACTGTATTACTAAGACTCCGCAAAAGTCTTAAAGAAGACTTCAATCTCAAAGATTCAATCCTCACCAGCAGAAATATTGCATGGAACAATGTTACGCGTTCTTGGAGAGTTTTTATCAATGATGATTTCACAGCTGATCCACACTTTTTTGGAAAATCATCGTGAATTCATGAGAGGATTGAGACCAACACCAACAGCACATCACATCAAATCAAAGCCATTCATATCTAAGGATCTTCACAACTGCAGCCACGCATTCCTGATATCTGATCATATGAAAACACCATTGGAACAACCATACAGAAGACCTATGAAATCACCAAAAGAATCTCCGACACAAACTTTGAACTAGACATTGATGGTACTCTTAAAAACATAAACGTTGACAGACTAAAACCAGCATATATATCCAAAACAGATGCAGACGTAAATACAGAACCTACACGGACCGATCGAGTTCCTGAGCATCAGTGGACTTCAACAACCAACATTCTTACAAAAACATATATAAAGAAAAAAGTCTCTTTCCAACTCCTGCTTGAAAAGACTTATGGGGAGTATTGTGCCACTATCCGAAACTTTGGTGCTGTAACATGGTCTACCGCCACGCCTCTAATGGCAGAATTACTACTTGTTTTTTTTATAAATTCCATCACAGACTCATTTCCTTCTTCTCATTGCATTGATCGATTGGTTGGATTCGACACGCATCTCGATTCACACAGAGTAGCACAAAAGAATTTAAAGCTACCGATTACAAAGTTAAGAAGAAGAAAGAAGACAAAGGTAGAAGGATTTACAACTGTCGCGTTGGAGGGCCCACGTCCGACACCGATAAGAACAAGCTTAAATCTAGGGAGGCGGCTAGGCCATACTCTACACCTGCCAGGAAGAAGCCTGGGAAAGAAGAAGAACCGGACCTCACCACAAACAGAAACCCTTCGGCTTCTGAAAAATTCAAAGTATGGACCATAACCCTTTAGCGGTCTTCCCGACTAGCAATATTTATCAGCATAAATACAATAAAATATTTAAAATATTTATAAAAAATATTTATTTTATATATATAAAATATTTAAAAGCAATGACGTAGAATCGCGATCAGGCTGCAACACTAAAACTACAGACAACCAATATGTTGGCAATAATCTAACCAATAAACCCAAAATTCTTTCTACTAACAATACCAATAAAAAACCAAACAAGAATTACTAAAACCCTTAAGAAGAAATTTAGAGGGAAATTTCAATTAAAATACTTAGGACACAAGAAAAAACTCACGTTCGAAAACTTAGACAGCTACAACGACTTTAAAGAATTCTGCTTGACAACCGACATCCAGTTTTACACATACGCTACGGAACAAAACAAAATACTAGCAATAGTCTTAAGGGGACTACCAAAGTTGGAAAGTACCAACATTATCCAAGAACTTGAAAGCCTTAATCTAAAACCTACATCCTATCACGAAATCCAAAAAGACCCTAACTCTCCATATCCTATTTACAAGATCTCGTTCCAATCAGACATAACCCTTCAACACATTAATCATATCCCAGCCCTCTTAACACCAGAGTATACTGGGATAAGTATAATAGATCTAAACAGTTCATCCAATGTTTCCGCTGCCAGTCCCACGGCCACACGTCGGCCAACTATAACAAAATGTTTAGATGCGTCAAATGCGCTGAAAATCACGATATGAGATCTTGCAAAAAACCCCTGACACCCCGCTGAGTGCACCAACTGCGGGGTTAGCAACCCAACCAGTTATTCAAAATGCCCAGCCTTACTTACCTACCTAAACAAAAAGGCAATTAATCACATTACCGCTCACACCAACAAACCTAATAGAAAGGATTCCCCTCAAGTACCTACAACAGCTCTCAACCTTAGACAACGGTTCCTAACTAACCAACCCAGCCCAAAGTCATATGCTCAAGCAGTCACCAATAATATCCCTATATCAGCCACATCGTCTACTACCAAACCAACTCCCTCTCTAAAACCAAATCACCCACCGCTGAATCACCAACTCAACCTTGGAGATTTTGAAGCAATAGTCAACTTTTCAAGACAATTAAACTCACTCTGTAATATGAAACTCATGTTAAATGCATTCAAGCAATTAACCGAAAAACTGAAAACATGCAAAAGCAACTCAGAAAAATTCATGGCCCTGATCAGCATAGCAGGTCAACTTGATGAATATTAAAAATATACTATTTTGGAATGCAACAAGCATCAGAAACAAATCCCATAAATTTATACTATTCCTTGAGAACAATCAAATAGCTTTTCTAGGTGGACCGGCTTCACATTCCCAACTATAACATAATCAGAAAAGACAGACCATCGGCTGTTGGAGGCAGGGTGGCTTTAACCATTCACAAAAACATATACAACCTAATCCCTTTTCCCGATCTAAGTATCGAGTACACAGCTGTCAAACTAGACACACCTGCTCCCTTAGTAGTGGTAGCTACCTAGAATCCCTCTAACAAACAAAAATTCATCAATCCTCGAAAAGCTCATTACCCTTGATGCCTTCGTTCAGTTCTTAATCGAAGGAGACTTTAACGCTAGACACGTTACTAGGAACAACTTCAGAAACAATGCTAATGGTATCATGCTAAGGAAATTCATTGACAAAAATCCTATTAATCTACTCTTTTCTGACACACCATCCTACACTAAAGGTCGATCCAAATCAAATATAGATATCTACCTAACCAACATAGCGGTAAGAACTACCTGTAAAGCAGTTAACGACTTCTTCTCTTCACACTTAATCAAAGTTAATAATTAATTAATCCTAGAAATAGATTCAAGAAATCCCATCTCTTTAATGAAAAAATCACCTAGCAATGACTGAGCTAAATTCAAGCAAGTTTGCAGTAATTTTACTTTAAAGAATACCATCTCTTCCGTTGAGGAAATAACTCAGAAAAGAAAGGCTAAACAAAAGAGTCAAATCTGCTTATCACAAAGCTACCATTATTTCCTCTGACTCCAACAGAACAATTTCTCACATCCCCGAGGTCCAACAAATCATTAGGGAAAGAAATAAAGCTAGGAGAAAATTCCAACGCACCAACAATCCGTTATACAGTCTCCAAAGGAATATGTTGTCTCATCAAATACAAAAAATAATTAACCAGCATAAAATAAAGGCTGGAAAAATAAGATCTCAGGACTCAACCTTCAGGACCAATTCCTCTAGAATTATTACAAAATTGTTCAGAGAAAAGAATGCCTCCTCCCTCCCCCTAAAAAAATTCAAATAATAACTTTATTTTTATGAAACCAACAAGATTAACCTATTCGCTAATACCTTCCATAGCATATATACCGATTCATCTAACGCCCGCTCAGTACACGAAGAAGCCAATCAAATCTCGCAGAAAATAAAAAATTCCAACCCTCTATATGAATACCCTGATTTCACTCCTCAACACTCTTTAAATAGTCAGATCTCAAGAAACAACAAATCCCCCTGGAAATGACAAAATCACAGCTTTGCACCTTAAAAATTTGCCCAAAAAATTAATAATGCACCTATACTACATACTACTAACCTCCCTTAAACTAAACTATTTTCCAGAATCCTGGAAAATAGCAGAAGTTATTTCTGTACACAGCCAGGAAAAGATAAAACTTGCCCAAAAAGCTATCGACCTATCAGCCTCCTAAGCTTGCTAGGGAAAATTTTAGAAAAATAATTCCTAAGCGAAATGAAAAAACACATGGTCTCTATTTATCATTATTAACGAACAATTCGGATTTAGAAGAATCACTCTACCACATTGCAATTAATTCGCGTCGTTGAATTCATGCTAATGAACATAACAAAAAAAGACTATCGGCGATGGTCTTGCTAGACCTCAATAAGGCATTTGATACAGTATGGCACAATGGACTTTTACTTAAATTGCATTACAACAAATTTCCCGACCACATACTAAAAATCATAGATAGTTTTCTAAATGATAGAAAATTCCTAGTCAAAATTAACAAAAAGCATTCTCGAACCAAGTCCATTCAAGCTGGTGTTCCCCAAGGCTCTGTACTTGGGACCATCCTATTCAACTTATACATCAATGACGTACCCACAAACCCAAAAACTCAACTGGCCATCTTCGCTGATGACACAGCAATATTTACATCTTCCTGGTCTTCCACCTACCTGAAAAAGTACCTCCAAGACCACTTGATAACCTTACATGAATTCTTTCTAAAATGGAAATGAAAATAAACCCTACTAAAACGGAGGCAATATTATTCCATAGGAGACTATCCTACAAGTTCAATCATTCCCCGCCTATCCAGATTGCCTCAGTAGACATTCCTGGAAAAAGGAAGTCAAATACTTGGGGGTAATTCTGGATAAAGCGGTAAGATGGAAACCAGGCATTGATGACAGAAGGAAAAAAGCATACATTCCTTACAAGAAACTGTATCCTTTCTTGACCAGAAACAGCCATACAGCTCTCACCTATGGCTCTCAACTGTGGGCCAGTGCTGCCTCCTCTCAACTAAAAAAACTCCAAGCTGTCCAAAACACCTATCTTCGTCTGATCTACAAAAAGAAAGGAGAACGAATTAGTAACAAAAAACTACATGTTCTTGCTGACTTACCACAGATTAAAGAGGTCATCATCACCTACGTTAGAAACACATTACACTTGATCTCCAATCACCACAACCCGCTAATAAAACAATTAGATATAAGTGACAGGAACAAATACCCTATGAACACAAAATGAAGTATCATTTAGTAATCAGGTAGTAACCTACACTAATAGATGATCCGAACTAACAGGACTTCACAGGAAACTTATAATTAAAACCACATTTTCACAAAAAGGTAAGGGGTCACCTGGGTATCCATCCATAATCTCCATAGTACCTTGGAATAACCCACTCATGGTGGACTGATACCCAACAACCGTCATGAGTATAGGTTTTTGAAAGTTTTATCCTGTAAAATTATCCATGTTCTACAACTAACTAAATAAGTTTTATAAACAACTTCTCAAGTTTATTACAGGTTAAGAGGATTATCTTCATCCTTAGGAACTGTCTACTTACATACAAGGAAAACACAAAAAAAAAGTTTTCCTTCTTCTTGGCTGCAGCTACCGAATGCTATGCACGCTCATCACACAACGATTTCAGTATTAGTTTTTCTTTTGTTTTAACCCAAAAATCTTTGTTAAGTTTATGTAAATTTTATTTTGTTAAATATTTCATAGATCTATAAATATATATATATATATATATATGGATAATTTTCCATATATATATATATATATATATAATGGAAAATACGCGCGAAGAAAAATAATCCACCTCGATCACGTCAGGGTCACCAATTATAGCGTTTTGTTCTATATTAAATAATCACGTGAGTAAGGTAGATTGTGGCATATATATATATATATATATATATTTTAGACTTATTGAACTTCAAAGTTATTTTTCAAGTGAACGGTTGACTTTTGACCTATGCTTCCTTTGACACTTTTTGTCCTCGCGACGAGTAAAATACGATGTAAGCAAAAAAAATTTGACCTTCAATTTCGAAGTCGATAGTCTTTACTTAATGCTAACTCCTCTTCACCTCCTCTGCAAATAGAACGCATATCAAATATAGATAGTGGACAAATTCATTTCAATTGTCAAAGCGTCAAATAGTCAATATTTCGTACTTCATAAACAGCATTCTTTCAAT
>CAJVQX010000025.1:0-25512 GCA_911387935.1 Dolichovespula saxonica
GCCTTACTGTTTCACTTTCTTCTTCTTCCAATGAGCTGCTGAAAATGGTTGATAGGAACTTATTGTTTTCTCTGTACTATTTAATTTCTTTCTAATCCGCGAGGCCTTTTAAATGATTGTTCTGGTCTCTAGGTGTCTTTGGTGCAGTAATAACGCCAGACTTAATCAATTTCTTAGCAACTTCTCGAGCATCTCTTGCCTCCGTCGGACGTTTTGGTGCTTGTGGCACGCGTTCTACTTCTGTTTAGGAGCTTTTAAATCCTGTAATGCTTTGTTCTTGAAAACAAAATGCCGATATTAATAATAAGATAGATGATTTATATATATATAGAGAGAGAGAGAGAAAGTTCCCCAAATACAATGATTTTGTATTATATAACAATATCATACAACATAATATCTTTGTAATAATTTAGTGACTAGATGAAGGCAATACTTTATTAATAACACTGTAGATAAGACTATATTTTGTACATATTTAAAAGTGTAAAATGAGTACCGTTATTAAGGTAAACATAACCTCAATTCAAATCATCATTAATGGAAGTTGAAATATACCTTTCTTTTTAATTTATTATATTTAGCTTGTAACATCAACTCTTCTTCGGTTAAATTTGACGGAAAATGCAAATACACCATATTTTGCATGTAATATTATTAATTACGACTGTCACAATTTAAATTGTGACAACACTCTTTAGCAGACACGACACAGTAAATTGTGATCAACTGCCACCAAGTGCTACCAACTGTCATTCGCTATAATTCATTAATACTTAACAGTCACTATCAACTATAAAATTAACTATTCATTACATATTACTTGTAGGAGGACACATGCATTAAATAACGTATTTTAATTTCGGTACTAATATAGACCGCTTATAAAAATATTAATATCAGTGTATGATCGTATACTTCGTACTTTCAAAATTTTCAATTTTCTTTGTTTTTTTCTCTATAAATACATTATGCGTTCAAGATACTACACACATATTTGTTCGCTAATAATAATTGATTTCAAAGTTACAAAAATTAACATGCAAAAAAAAAAGTCTTCATAAAACAGTGTACTTTCACTTATCTGAAAACAAAGCTATTTTCCATATAGAACGTTTTATAAAAACTTATGTAATCTGTTATCTTTATCTACATATTTCAGATACAAGGAACAAATTTATTTGTATTTAAGAAAACAATAACAGTGATTAATGATATCAACACAGCAACACAAAAATAAGAAAAGCATCACACTATAATGATAGATGAAATCTCATACAGCAATCTATTTCTGACCAAAAAGTCCATTCCATTTTCAAATCTTTCATTTGTTCATAATTGTAAATATAATTTGGCTCGTAATTGTCACATATATTACAAGGCATAACATTGGATCATTGCTGATTGGAAAATTCAGATGACAACCTGTATACACATATGTTAAACGAAATATATTTTATAATCTCGGAATTAATTTATCCACAAAAAGGATAAAAATATTCTATTTTACTCGCTCACACTCACACATTGTGTGTGCACGCACAAATATATGTACGCGCGCAAAATTCCTTGTATTTTCTATAATTTATATCACTATAAATAAGCAATCAAATTATTTGTTATGCATATATGCATGCTGAGTCTAATGAAGGTATTATATTGAATGTTTTTTTTTTTATATTATATGCAAAAAATGCAAATTGTTATTCCAATCTACAGCATCATTTGACACATTGGTTTGTATACATCTGTACAGAGAACTAAATCATAGCACAACTGAGAAAGTTTTTCTCATTCAATGACAATAGTTTATAGCTATCATTCAATTTTCTGACAGTAATAAAAATCAATTAATTTTACAATTGGAGCCTTATACTCATAATAGTTTACATTTTTATTAATAACAATATTTGTTCCACTTGGTGCATTTTATTAATAGTTTTTTGTTTGTTGTGCAAAAAAAATTCTAAATTATCAATGTAAAGATAATATAGATTATAAAAAATTAACATAATCCTGGAAAGATTCTAATCTCATGTATGTACCTAATGTTCTCATTTATTTGTAAATTCCATTTTTTATCTGCCAATGAAATATTAGTTCCACATACAAAGTAATCATTATATATGTAATTTATTAACACACACCAAACTTGTTTTTTACACAACATACAATAAATAAAAGCTATATGAATAACAATAAAATCGGGCATGTTATTATTTACTAAATAACAGCTGGGATTGATTTAAAAAATAATTATCTTTCAGTAAACAATGATCACTCAATTTGAAATCATTTTCAATTGATATATTATCTTAAGAATATTAACTTTTCTCTTTTGGTATGATATTTGCACAAAGTCAATAGATACCTGAAAGGAGACTATTCAAAGAAATTAAAAATTAAGGGAACAATAACAACTTTGCATTTAACCCTTTTAGCACCATGTTGTATACAATGGAATAACGCACAAATTACCAAATGTGAAACTGCTGCTAAATGTTAAATGCAAAAGAACCCTGTACTAAAAGCATGTTTCCATAATGATATACTGTAAGTAATTGAATAGAATATCATACCAAAACAGTTAAAATTGTTACAACATAGGAAACAACGTAAATTTTAATACTTATAATGCAATGAAGAAATTGACATATATAGTGAGATATGTGCTACGTTTTGTGTATCATTAAATATCTTATAACATTCTTGAAATCTTCTTTATTTTCAATTGTATATTTTATAATTCTAATTCTAATAATCTTCATAATTTGATGACAAAGTCTACCAGTTTAGCTCCACAATTGAACAAAATGTTTTTAAGAGTTATTATTTACAAGGTATTATTTTATTATGGAGCATGTATGTTTGTTTTTTGTTTTAATCTTGTTATTGAGTTGTATGTATGTACGTATGAAATATATCAATATTAGAAACATATAAATACCGGAAATCATTATCTCACGATTTTTTTTCTCTTTAAATATAATTATTTATATAAATTGAAAATAACAAAATTAGATAAAATTTTACTAGTAGTGTACACTATTTTACATATCTAATGCAGGCAGGCATAAATGACAACTTAAGAATAACATTTAAACAACTAGAGAGGAAACACTATTACACAATTAATAATGCAATAAATCTTACACACACATAAATGGTATTAAAAGGGTTAATTACAATTGCATTAAATAGACGTATTTTTATAATGTAATTCAATGTTGTGCTTTGACACCAAAAATAGTTTCTAACTTTTGTAAGGTATGTTAGTTTTTTCTTTGATAGCTGTACAAGTATCCTGATTTTATTGAATCGTAGAATATAGCTGAGATTTTATCAAACAAGAATATTGTACGTTGGAAAACATTTATATATTATGAATCGGAGTTATAATTAGACATACAATAGACAATCTGAGTCCATATAATTATGTCAAATACTGATGATTTGTCTTATTGCATCTTAATATTATTGAATTTTATATTGATTAGAATCCTTAATAATACCTTTCGAATGAGAAAATAATTTATTAATGTAGAGAATCAAGAATTTTTATACCTTCTACAAACTCCAGAATTAAAAAAGAAAAAAAAAAGAAGAAAATAGTGACAACTGAAAATCAAAATCTCTTACTAATTGGCAGCATTATCAAAAAGATGCCAAAAACCTGATAGATATTCGAAAACATTTATATTATTAAGAAGATGGAAGCTTCGAGATATTGAAAACTTATTGGAGCATAAACATTTGGTTGTTTCTTGAAAATGTGATATAATCACTGTTGATGTGCTTCAAGTACTTTGCACCTCAATGTTTCATGTTCCTTATTGTATTCATTTAACTACTGCCATTCAGTAGATGTACAATTAATACAGGATCATTTAGTATCCAAATATATTTAAGCGCTTTCTCACTACGTCGATTATAACCTGTTGAGGATGAAAGTGTATGAAACGTGCAGTTTCCTTATTAGTGATTTCCTTCGTTTCGTCTGGACTTAACTTTTTTAACTCTTCTCGGCTATCCCTATAATTACATTATTGTAATTTTATTTATTTATAAATATACACACATAATTTTATTATATATAAAAATATTTAAATCCTAAATTTTTACCTGTATAAGAAGACAGTACCATCTTCAAAATCATCGTATACGTTTTCGTTACCAGTAATATGCTCATTCCATTGATGATCAGTTTGGACTTTTAATACAGGTATATCACATGGAAAAGTACCTTTTCCCTTTGCTATATCTATGTATTTTTCAGGTATATTTGATATAGAAGATATCTAAGGAAAAAAAAACAAAACAAAACCATTGTATTATTAATAATCTGTAATTTTGTACTGCATACTTTATGTTAAATAATAGTTTGTTTTATTACTTTTCTTCTCAATTCTTCTATCAACTTTTCATCTAACACAACCTCTTGAAATTGACCAAGTTGTACTTTGGCAGGAGACCATCTTCGAACAAACAAAACCACTTGATTGTCGTTATCAGTAACGACTTCTTTCTCTGGTAATTCTTGGACAATCATTTCAAATTGTGTGAGTAGTTGTTGATCAAATTTCTGTTTATCTAAAAATACCTTGGAAGCCGGGTTATAATATTTTTTTCTCAGTCTACATTTTTCATATGGTATGTCTATATTGTACTTCTTCTTTATTTCTGCTAAAATTGTTTCTTGCTTGACCAAATGTCATGTCTTTAGAAAGAATTGTTTCGCATAAGAATTTGTAGGGCTGTTAAAAAAAAATATATTATTAAACATATTTCTTATAGACGTAACTTTCAATGATAAAAATATGGACAATATTTACAAACCTCTGTAATTGAATCAATATGCAATTGAAATAGCTTTATTTTATATTCTCCATTACGCAGAGCTCTTCCTAGTTTTAAATTAAGTCGTTCACCATCATCAAAAGAAAGAAGTTGTTCTGTCAGGCAAGTGCATTCAGATTCAGAATCACCAGATTGTCGGAAAACTTTGAAATATTCAACAGGCACGCCTACGTAAGGCTGCAAATCTTTTTTCAAAGTGCTTAATCGCATTCTTTTATCTACTAAAACCTTAAGTACTAAAAAACGAAATAATTAATAATTTAAAATTACAACATATTATAATAAAAAATAAATACATACATTTTCGAGCGTTGTTTGTACATGAAGTAGCCTTAAAGTAATATTCAGACTCATCATCAATATCAGAAGTTTGTATGTCTATTTGATTTACTATTTCAAATCGTCTATTATCCGAAAGAGGTGGGTGATAGATGGTGGAAAATCATCATCTTCTTGAGTATCCCCTACCAAAGTTTTATCACTATCGCTAAGACTGCTGTCTTCGCTATTACTTTGTTCAGAAGTATTCCACTCTTCTGGTTCTCCTGACAGGAAATCTGGTATAGGAAGAGCATCATTTTTCACCGATTTTTTCATAATATCCCGGACGTATTACATTGTACTTCAAGATCACGATTTAAATCATTAACTAATAATTTAGATGGTCCATTACTGAAACGATTTTCTCTATTCTCATATTTGTCAGACAAAGGTACATCTAATTCTTCAAGAATTTCTGTAAAAAAAAAAAAAGGAAAAAAAAAAAAAGAAACAAAAAAAAAGAAGAAATATAATATACCACAAGATTCGCATACATAAACATTTATATCTTGTTACTATAAAAATAATGCATAGAACTTATAAAATCTATTCAGCTATAAGAAATAATATGTTGTTGCTCTTACCTTTACTTATATCAGGTATCTGTACTTGCAGTGAAATAATATTTTCAAACCTTAATATGAGTTTATACAATGTTGTTTCATAGAATGGTTTATTACTATCCACATCAAGCATAGTAGATACAAATACTTTATTACTTGCATCCATAAATTCAGCTGTTTGAAGGTCAATATCATCTTTATCTATTAATTTGATATCTGTTTACGTTTTCGTAAAACTAGTAAAACTAGTTTCATTGTTTAGGATCCATATAATGAGGTTCCCTAATGTTTGCTTGTAATCCTTGACACTTTGTGTAAGCAAGCCCGTACATTAATTGGTCCATCTATAACTTCTACTTTGGGAATATCTATCACAAATACTTTAGTTGTAATACCTAAATTGAAAGAACGTTAAGCATATAAATCAAATCAAATTATACAATAATTATCGCATTCTATAAAATATTAAATTAATATGATCTGTACTTACCACCAGGTTGATAAATTCGAACATTTGATCTTCCTTACGTATTTCTAAGAGAAGCTCGACATAACTTTTATTATACCAAATACTAGAAATTTCTTCTTGATCTCTTCCTTCGTAACTACATTCTATCAAATCTGTACTGTGTTTATACGCTACTAAACGACATTGATTTAATTTAACTACACCATGAAGATCAAGTTTTGTATAAGCTTCTTCCGTTACTTCGGCTAGTTTATATTCTGGCATTACAATTAATCTTGTGTGACATAAATTGCCAGTTACCGGATGATGACAGTAAACTTTCAATTTTGGACATGATATCTGTTTTTCCTGTTCTTTCTGTCATTGTCCTCACTTTCTTTCATTTTTTTTAACAAATCCTGAAATATAAATAAAAAGAATTTATATACTGATAATAGATTAGAAATAGTAATAAATACTAATATTTTCAAACACATTATACCTGTATATGCCGAGGAAAATCTTGTGCCTGCATTGGTAAAGCATTACGAGTTGGATCTATTTGTCTATACATAAGCATATATGCATTTGTGCTACTACTATATGCTCCACTATAATATGCTCTAATTGAACCACCACCATATGTTTTTTGAATATCATCCTGAGTTATCTGAAAGAGACGACACATAATTTTTATCATAGATTTTCTTCATATTTTCTTATTTTTCAAACTTAAATATGCTTTATTTTTTATCCCTAATGTATTCATTTAATTTCTTCTATTTCTTACCTGAGTAACACTTTGATCATTGAAGCACCACCATTCTCGTGTTCTAAAATCCTTAATGTAAGCATAATAGTGCCCACCACTGGCACTTCCACTATGTATCATAATTGAAAATAATTCATATACATAAGGACCCGATTCTATTATGCAATTACCTGGGTGCTTTTCATTTTTATGATTGTGTTTACTACAATTAGATGTCGATGGTCCATTACTCATATCGATACCTAAATATATAAATAAAAATAATGTTTTATGTGCTATTTAATTTTTTCTTTGTAATAGAAAGGAAATGTAAACAAATAATATTATATGCAAAATTATATAATTATGCATATATCTACATAATTGAAATTGTCTCTAAAAACAATTACATTTTTAAGTTGCAAAACAAACCCTAGTAATAATTGGCAAATATACCTTCATCATCGTCTGGATCGTGATTTGTCAATAAACTACTATTGTGAGATTATTATCACATGGTGGGCAATCATCATCTAATGTACCACTATCTGTAGTTGAACTATCATCACATTTAACACCTACACCAATATCTTCCTCTCCAGAAGGTGATCTTGATTTGTAGATGAAATAAAGGAATTTAAGAAAGTGTATCTGGAAACGTGACTCTACAACGAAAGATATTAATGTGTATATTTATTATATATGTGTATATAATTGTGTATAATTATGATTATAATATATGTATACATATTAATAATTTTTTATATAAAAAGTAGATCAACAAATTAAAATGATCTCAATATTTAAAGATTATTATACCTAATTATTGAACAACTTACTTATCATTAAGTTTGATTCTGTGACAACTGTTATTGTCATAATCAAATCGCTTCAGATGTAATGTTAATAGATATGGAAATTTAGTGAACTTTAATCCTTTCTGTGCATTACATTTTTTGTTACATTTTTCGCAATGATACTGATTTGCTCCCTCTAATGTTTCATATTGAACAAACGCTTTTATCGCTTCTTCCTATAAACATTTGTTAGTTGCTGTTTAAGTATTTCGAATATAACTTTATTGTTTTGGGATGTTAATGACGTTGTAATATTATATATCATAGCAACAAAATATATTACCACACTGTTGTATGCTATATTGCTACCAAATGGCCTAACTGGTAGAGGAATATCAAGGAAAGTGTCTTCTCTTGACTTCTCTGTTCCACACTCCAAACACTTCACATAATCATTCATTTTTCCTAAAAGAAAAAAAACTTGGTATCAAACATTTTTTGTACTATTTTCTCCTATTATTTTATTTTCCAGTATCAAAACTAGAAAAATAAAATACCTTCATACAATCTATTTATAAGATCAGCTTGTTCTGTGTACTGAATTTCAGTTCCAAAGCATCAAACATAACTCTGCAAAGTTCCTGAATATCATGTTGTTGCCAAGCCTCATTAGAATTCCATCCAAAGCTTTTGGTTAAAGATGTAGTCTCCACTGCAGATTTTGTAGAAGTCTGTTAACAAATAATATTATTTCTTATAGACAAATAATATATTGTTCTTATTATTTATTTTATAATATTCAACTATTTTTCCTTATAAATCTATTTATCATCATACCTGTAAGTTAAGAAACAATTTCTGCAACTGATATGGAATACTATTGGTTTCATCTTTTTCTGAACCTTCAATATACTCCCAATTGTAAAGAGCATTACGAAATTCTGGTGTCATATATAATGCTTGAAGGAGACTGTTGAGATAACACGTCATTGCTTGATTGACCAAACCAACATAGCCTTGAAATATTAACAAACATTTTACATATTTATTTTATAATAATCAAATTTTATTTAAGTATTTTGTTAATTTATATAAATCTATCTGGTAGCTAGTGTAACACAACAGATAATTATTCACATCTTTCTTATGATCATTGCACTATGTATTAACGATGATGCAGCATCGTTATTTTATTTCTATAATTGGTTCTTATATATTAGTTCTTATATTATATTCTACATACTTGTTTCAGGTTTGATAGGACCTTTAAAGTAATGTTATTCTCGTTCCAACTAGATACTTGATATGAAGGTATAGGATCACATGCTAAATATTTCATAAATTTATTATGAACATTGACAACAAGAGTATTCATCGTTTCATTTGATTCTGAGTTAGGTTCAAAGTCCATATCAAGCGATGATAGTTCTAGCATTGTTTTATTTATCATTTCGGATAGACTAACCTAAGTAAAAAATAATAAAAATATTATTATATGTATTACCTTACTTCAATCATAAATATCATTATAAGAAACATCACTCACCATTTTCCCTTGCCCTGTATTTAATGTACCGTAAAAGTATCTGGAGGTAATTCATGTTGTGCTTCAATAAGACTATACAGATCTTTAACTTGCATAGACTCATGCAGCTCAAGCTTTCCCGTTATACCTTGTTTATCCTTAGACTCTTTGATGATATATGGAATCAAACATTTTTTATTAATTTCATTCGTCCTATGAACCATGATCTGTAATTAAAAAAAAGATATAAGAAAAATATAAAATAAACAAATATAAAAACAAGAATATCACAACTTAATCGTATAAATAATAGATAAATATAAAAATAAGGAATTCATTTAGTGAAAAAAATAAAAAATAAAAAATCACAAATATATAAATTATGTTGAAACAGTTTAATAAATCAATACTAGCTATAACATATATTACACAGTAAACATTATACAAAACGTACCAAGAATGATTGTTTCAAATATGCATTATATTTAAAATATATTTTCCAAATAAATTATTATAAATATTTTTAGTATAATGAAAAGAGCACTTCACAAATCAAAATGCACTGATATTTAATAAAATATATAATTCATTTAACCAATTATCATACACATATTGCTGATATTAAGTGAGTCAGATTTGGCTTCAAGCCATAAAGAAAATAGGAAATGTTCAAAATCTACGTAACGCAGGAGAACACCACTCTATGTAGCATGACACAGTAGAGATAGCCTATAGAGCCTGCAGTTATATTTAGAATGTCTAAACCAAGACTTGGAAAATGGCTCTTCCCTAACATCAACTGTCCTCTCTTTCCTTCGTAACAAGATAGAAATTTTTTTCTTGTATACTTTAAAATATATTCTTTATCAAAAATGTATAATGCTTATAAAATTAGTGCAAAGTAATTAATTAATAATAACAATAATAAAAATTGATATTTAACGAATATAATCACATTAGACAAAATTTAATAAAATTCATTAATGAAAGCTGTAGTTCTAAAAGTATTACTATTAGCAATTATATATTAAGTATATAGTTTTATGGACTATCAGTTTTTTTTATTATTTGAATTTTTTTCTTTTTGTTTTTTTATAATAAAATTTATATTTTATCAAAATATAGCATGCATAATAAATAATAAAACTTTTCAAACTTACATTCTGTTATTTTGTTACCAATAATATAGCTATAATGATATGTATCTCAATATGAAATCTAGTAATATACACCAAATCAATCAACCTGTAAAAACATTATTAATTGTCTTATTAAATTGCATTTTGTTAACTGATCGTATAAAATCAAAGTAATTATATTTTATTAAAAAAAACGATAGATTTTTTTCTTTTAAAAAATAACAATTTTAAACACTATAATATATTATTGTGTGTGTGTGTACATATATATATATATATATATATATATATATATATTATATATATAGATTTTACACATGATTATTTACTTATAATGTATAAAGAAAAAAAAAGATATATACAAAAAATTGTATATAAGGGAACATGTTCATGTGTATATATATATATATATGAACATATATATATATATGAACATATATATATATATATGAACATATATATATATATACATATATATATGTATGTTGTATATTTATATATATAAATGGCTATACTCATTAGCCATTCTCACACAATCTTAATGTTACCATAAAATAAGCGCAAGGTATTCATATTCATTGTAATTATAAATATAAAGGAAATAATACAAAAGCAGAAACGAAAATAGAGAAAAAAATCCTATGTTATTATAAATATAATTTTTTCTGTAACATCGTTATTTAAAAAAAAAAAAAAAAAAACAGCTATATTCTAAATGTGTGTGTCATTTTTAATCTTTATTTAGCCTAAATTTCAAATGAATAGAGATGAATGAAACATGATCACAGACAAGACTCAGAAGAATGGAATGTACTTCTGTGCAAAGAAAGATGTTATACCAAGCTTTTCAATCACACGTTATCCACGATGAAAAATGATTTCACCTAACATGCAATTGGTATGTCATAGCCAGGTCATTCACCGCAACAACGATACAGAAGTACCGGCATTCTACGTTTTTAACTTAACGATCAGTTTTAATAGATATTTCGAAGGTCTTACGAAATGGCTGATCGAATACTCACGATGTCACTTTGTGAACTAAATTTATATATTTCCTCACAATATCTACACAATATCTAAATATCGTACTGTTTAAAACCACGAAATAATATAATACTTATATTACTCATTAAATTATAAAGAACGAACTGAGTTTATCATATCTTACCAAATCACTGACACATGTGCAACAATCACTTTACGCCATGTTTCTGGCAAAGCAGAGAACAACCTGGTGCTGCCTGATATGGATAGGCAGTATTATTTGAGAACGCCTGGAATATACGCACAAATCTGAATTTATGTTACTGACCACACAAAGCACATTACATTTAGAAGTAACCAATCATCGTATCGTTTTTTTTCCGTATTCTACTAAACTATTTGTATAATCACAGTTCGCTGTACAATTGTATATGTTTAATTAACATATATATATATATATAATATTTTTAAGTTCTGTGATTTTTATAAGCAACAAGAGATTTTCCTTGAATATTTTCTCTATTCGATTTTAACGAATGAGTTTTCATGTAACACAAGGGATGTAAATAACGGGCAATATTGTAAATCAGCTAGATTGTAAATCGATCAAAAAATTGTTCTAAACATGTCACAAATATATGCTTCGTTCACATGTTTACTTGTGAATATGAATTCTTCAAATGATAATAAACAAAATGATAGTAATATATCAGCTAATGTCAAATTAATATTATAACAATATTGAACATCATTCAATTAGAAATATATATTGCAATTAATTATTACACAATCGAAAAATTGGACAATCACATTTTGTTTCTCTTCTGATTACTACATAATTTCTGTTTGAACGCAACAATTCGAGGTTTTAAAGTCGCCATGTTGTTTTGTCACGTGACAAGGTGGCAGTGAGGTGAATGCGCCGGGTCAAATTTATGAAGAACGGTAAAAAATTCACGCGTATTAACTGACACAATAACTTAAATATTTACGAAAATGGATCTTCGTAAATTGACAGAATTATTACGTGCTACTATTGACCCTTCTCAACAGAAGCAAGCTGAGGATCAATTGAATCAGGTATGAGGACTTGAAAAACGTGCTTTGATACTTTGATACTTCATGGACGGAAAAACATGTGGCTTCGCTTTTATATTCGCCAAATCTTTTTTCCCATTCTTATTTCTTTAACCCTTATTTCGTCTTTGATATATCTCATGAATGTTTGAATTTGTTCCACGATTTAGTATATTCAATAAAAATGACTTATACCGAAAGAGCGATGTATTAAAATATTTTATTACAGCTAGTATATTTTATTATACTTTGTACATGTACATGCAGATTAATTCCGAATTTTCTATTTGCACCAAGCAGTATAATATGCAAGCCTCATTGATATTGATATTTTTTCTAATTAGTAATATTTTTTATATTATATATATCCTATTTATTAGATTTACAATTCATTTAATTTTTTTAAACTAACCTCTTTATGTTTTTTTGATCTCTCCCTCCCCTCTTCTTTTCTCTTGTGTTATATTCTATGTAATTTTACATATGTACTATATAATATATTTTTTTTTTATAAATAAATCAATAAATAATGTAGAAGGTAGTTACTCGATTTATATTTTGTAATAAATTTTTGGTTACATATATATATTGGATTATATATTATATGTAAAATACTTAAAGAATATTTTTATACATTTGTTGCAAATAACTGTATATACAAGATTAAATCATTGTTTCATGGAACTACTAAACATATTAACTATGATTTCTTTCTCTAGTATCTAAGGAATTATTTTATATAAATACTTAATTGTATATTATTATTGATAACTCAGTAATATTTCATATTTATATATCTTCTAATTTTGACTTTTGGAAGTTATATGGGAAGTATTATATAATTTTTTTTATAAACGATAAGAAACAGACATTTTTTATAACATGCGTATATAATACGTATGTTTTTATATACTTATCTATTGTACATGAATTCTTTTAATAAAACTGTACATGTATATAAATCAATAATAAATACTGAAAGTATAAAAATTTATATTTTCAGATTCACAAGATTATAGGTTTTGCTCCTACTCTTTTACAAGTAGTTATGTCAGCTGAAGTTGACATGCCTGTTCGGCAAGCTGGTAAGCATAAAAAATATTTTATTATATTTAGATATACATATTTAAAAAAAGAATACATATTATTGTGTACAGTTAATTTTTTTATTTAAATATATTAAAATAAAATTTTAAATACAATATTTACGGACGATATTAACTAGCAACATATATATCATTAGGATATTATATCTATGAAAAATATATATACAATTAAAATTATGGATACATTAAACATTTCATTATAAAATGAATTATTTTCACTGTATATTGGTTACTTCATATATGCTATTAATATTATAATTCATAGTATGTGAAACAACTTTTTATAGGTGTTATATACTTGAAAAATTTAATAACCACAAATTGGGCTGACAGAGAAGCTGATAATGGACCTGTAGAATTTAGTATTCATGAACAAGATCGTGCTATGATACGTGATGCAATAGTGGATGCTGTGGTTCATGCACCTGAATTGATTAGGTGAATATATCATTGATTTTACTTGAAAATTATTATTTTATATTATATATTACTTTGTTTATTTGTTTAGAGTGCAATTAGCAGTGTGCATTAGCAATATAGTAAACATGATTTCCCTGGAAGATGGACTCAAATAGTTGATAAAATTACAATATATCTTCAAAATCCTGATGCTTCTTGTTGGCCTGGTGTCCTCCTTGCATTATATCAACTTGTCAAAAACTTTGAGTAAGTCTATGTAGCTATTTAATATTCGTAATGAACTGAAAAGATCTTATGTATCTATGAAAAGATTTATAATACATTTTAAATATTATAATACTCTTAGATACAAGAAAGCAGAAGAAAGGGGACCATTGAACGAAGCAATGAATTTACTTTTCCCTATGATTTACCAATTGATATTACGTTTATTGCCAGATTCATCTGAACAATCAGTTTTACTTCAAACACAAATTTTGAAAATCTTTTTTGCTCTTACTCAGGTATATAAAAAGAACTGATAAGTTATTTTATATAACCATTTATCGAATATCATTTATTGAAGATATCAATTTCACCTTTAATTTAGTATACGTTGCCTCTTGATCTTATATCGAAAGAAGTGTTCTCCCAGTGGATGGACATTGTGCGACAAGTAGCTGATAGGCCTGTCCCACCAGAGACTAATAATCCTAATTTAGACGACGAGGAACGTGTAGAGCTTCCCTGGTGGAAATGTAAAAAATGGGCTTTGCATATTCTTCATAGAATGTTTGAGAGGTAATTTTCTTACATATGAGATCATAAATATCACTGGTTATTTGTTACATTATGTTACTTTATATTTTAGATATGGTAGTCCTGGTAATGTAACCAAAGAATATAAAGAATTTTCAGAATGGTATCTTGAAACCTTTAGTGGAGGAATTTTAGAAGTTCTTTTAAAAATTTTGGATCAATACAGAAGAAAAATCTTTGTTTCTCCTAGAGTGGTACAACAATCGATTAATTATATCAACCAAGGGTAAGAGTATACAATCAATTATCTTATAAAAAATTATTTTTCAAATTTTGTTATATTGTCTGATTAAATAGTATATTTTTTATTTTATACTGCAGTGTTAGTCATGCTTTTTCTTGGAAGTTTTTGAAGCCTCATATGTTTGAAATCATTCGTGATGTGCTATTTCCTATTCTTTCATACTCTGCTACCGATGAGGAATTGTGGAATAACGATCCATATGAATACATAAGAGTCAAATTTGGTAAAAACATTATAACAATAATAATTTTCCATAACATCACTATGTATTAAAAGTAAAAAATGTGTTTCTTTCATTTCAGATATTTTTGAGGACTTTGTATCTCCAGTAACAGCAGCACAGACCTTATTACATTCTGCGTGCAAAAAACGAAAGGATATGCTACAAAAAACCATGCAATTTTGCGCAGAAGTTCTAACAAGTCCAAATGCTGATCCACGGCAGAAAGATGGTGCATTACATATGGTAAATTTATTTAGAAGAAAAACATGCAGATTTGTACATAAATTCATGACTTTGTAAAAGCATACTTACTACATATAATTATATTTTGCTTAGGTTGGAAGTTTAGCAGATGTTCTGCTTAAAAAGAAGCTTTATAGGGAACAAATGGATAAAATGTTAGTACAGCATGTGTTTCCCGAATTTAATAGTCCACATGGCCATATGCGAGCAAGGGTAAAATAAAAATTAATTTTTTAATCACTAATAATTTTAATCATATATATATGAAAATTAAAGTAAATAATATTATTATATTTTAAGGCTTGTTGGGTTTTACATTATTTCTCTGAAATAAAGTTTAAACCAGAACAAATCTTAGTCGAAGCAATCAGACTAACAACAAATGCTCTTTTGACTGACCATGACTTACCTGTTAAAGTTGAAGCTGCTATAGCTCTTCAAATGCTTTTGTGTGCACAAGACAAAGCTCAGAAGTACATAGAACCACTTATAAAACAAATCACTCTCGAATTATTAGCTATTATAAGAGAAACAGAAAATGATGATTTAACTAGTGTTATGCAGAAAATTGTTTGTACATATACAGAGCAGCTTATGCCAATAGCTGTAGAAATTTGTCAACATTTGGTAAATATACATGTCTTTTCTTATATATTTATCTAAAACCACGAAAAAAAAAAAAACTAAATAATTATTTCGTTTAGGCTGCCACGTTTAGTCAAGTTCTTGAAACTGATGAAGGTAGTGATGAAAAAGCAATTACTGCAATGGGTATTTTGAATACGATAGAAACAGTATTGACAGTCATGAAAAATCAACCTCAAATTATGGCACAATTAGAACCAACTGTTTTACAGGTGGTAGCTCATATATTTAGTCAAAGCGTTATGGGTAAGTTTTATTTTTTAAATAAATATATAATTATATATTTGTGCATGTAAAAAAAAATAACATTAGTTTAATTATATTATTTTTATAGAATTTTATGAAGAAGCACTTTCATTAGTCTTTGATTTAACGGGTATGACTATATCTGAAGATATGTGGAAGGTTTTAGAACTCATATACCAGCTTTTCCAAAAGATGGTTTTGATTATTTTACTGATATGATGCCAGCATTACATAATTATATCACTGTAGATACACCAGCATTTCTATCAAATGAAAACTATATACTTGCTATGTTTAATATGTGTAAAGCTGTAAGTTTCTTCTTTTTTATATAATTTTGAGTTTCGTGAAAAATATTTTAAAAATATATTATTATTATTTTACTTCAAAAATTCTTGTATTGTAGATATTAACTGGTGATGCTGGTGAAGATCCTGAATGTCATGCTGCAAAATTATTAGAAGTTATTATTTTACAATGTAAAGGGCATATCGACCAGGTATATTTATTAATTTGATTAAATTAATTTAATGGTATTTTGTGTATGTAAATACTAAACTATGTACTAAATATTATTCCATATTTAATATCTTCCAGTGCATACCTTCACTTGTGCAATTAGTATTAGAACGTTTAATGCGGGAAGTAAAAACATCTGAATTAAGAACTATGTGTCTCCAAGTAGTCATTGCTGCTTTATATTATAATCCTGCTTTATGTCTCGAAACAATGGACAGATTACAAGGAAATCTTGGACAATCTCCAGAGCCAATTGCATCACATTTTATTAAACAATGGATTCATGATACTGATTGCTTCCTAGGGTATATAATATTTATTATTAACATTAAGTTAACCTAATAAAAATCGCATATTACTCTTATCTCTTACTCTAAATTATATGTTTATTGCAACAAATAAAATTACACATAATATTATTCTCATAAATTTTTATTTTCTGTTTAGGTTGCATGATCGAAAACTCTGCGTTCTTGGATTATGTACTTTGATTAGTATGGGTCCTGCTAGGCCAACAGCTGTGAATGAATGTGTTCAACAAATAATTCCATCTCTGATTTTATTGTTTGATGGCCTCAAGAGAGCATATGCTGCTAAAGTAGCAGATGGAGATGAGGAGGATAACGAAGAGGAAGAAAGTGATATGATGAAGGTTTTAATAATTCTTTGTATTAAAATATATAGACAAGTTTTTTATATGTTATTAGCACGAACTGTGTTTTCAGAAGTTTTGTCATCCGATGAAGATGAAATTGATGATGCTAGTCAAGAATATCTTGAAAAATTGCAAGAAAAAGTAACAAGGTCTTCAGGACAGCATGGTTTTAATGTTAGTGCATCCATTCAAGATGGGCATGGAGATCATAGATCTGATGTTGATGATGAAGATGATTCTGATTATGATGCAAATGAAGAAACTGCTTTAGAAAGTTATTGTACACCTTTAGATTCAGAAGATACAAATCAAGATGAATATGTTGTTTTCAAAGAAGTTATGCAAAGTAAATATTGATTAAATTTAATATTTTATATCTGAAATATCTTATTACTGTAAATTTAAAAATAACTATATGTATATATATATTTTAGATATTGAAAGAACTGACTCAACTTGGTATAGAGCATTAACGAGTCATTTAACAACTGAGGAACAGAAAGCATTACAAGAAATTATAGTTTTAGCAGATCAGCGTAAAGCAGCTTTGGAAAGCAAAAGAATCGAGCAGAGCGGCGGTAATTATACACCTATTTTATATGAATCATCATATTTGTTGTTAGTTTTTAAGTTCTAGAAGATATTTCAAAATTTAATATTGTATAAACTTTTTATTATTTCATAGGTTATGCTTTCCATTCTCAAACTATACCCACTTCATTCAATTTTGGTGGAACACCTTTAAGTCGATAAGTATTTTTAATTATTTCTATTTGTATTGAATAAGTAAACAAATTACAAGGCATCTGAATTGGATACTAATAGAGTACATGATTACTACATGACCATTTGGAAGACATTGTGCATGTCCTATCTGCTATTTTTATGTACACTGATAGTAATTGGACAAAATTTTATTCTGATATGATGCTTAAAATATATTTCCATTAAATCATGTATACACATGCTATTGTTTCATTAGTCGAGACATTAGTATGAAATTTTATTTGTCTAGTGAGTGATAGTGTATTATCTTTTATAGACATTCAATATAATAATAATTCAATTGACTTATTGGAAAAACTGCTATTTGTCTAGTAAGCTTTTGTACATACTTTAATAAATGAACATAATTTTATTTAAATCTATAACTTTTGAATTAATAATAATTTGAAAAATAATAGCTTGCTAGACACATCATTTCTACTAATAGTTACACATATTTTTACAGAACATTTAGTCTGTATATTTGTTAATGAAACTATGTTAAATTGTTGGTATGAATATTGGAGGACTGTTTTGACTATATGACCAAAATTGCGTAACCTCATTTTATAATAATGTCTTTACTTTATGAAAGCTTTTATTGTACACAATATTGCTCTGCTTGTACAGATGCTGTTCTTTAATAAAAAGAAAGTAGAAGGTTCCAAAGCTATTAAATATAATAAACCCATCAGTAAATATTGAAATATACATATAGTACTATTTATAATGCTCATTTGGATTGCTTGTAAAAAAACAATAACAACAAATTATATATATCTCATTATAGAATTTATTCTAGACTTTCAAAATTAAATACTAAGTTAAATCATTGTTAATACTTAATAAGTAGGAAGTTACAATGATAAATATAGTAAAAAATTATAATATTACAAATTTGATGAATTATTAATCATGAGTAATAACTTGAAGAAAATGCCAATCTTTACATTAAATTTAAATAATTTTGACTAAAAGAAGACTTCTTATGCTATATCTCTAATAATATAACATAAATCTCTAATATTATAGTGTAAAATAAAGTAAAAATTATAATCATTAATTGGTCATTAAAAGTTATTTCAAGAGAAATTTATGTTCTTTTATCTTACTCTTATTATTTATTAAATCCATGAACATATTCATTCTTCATATAAAATTTGTAATAATTGAAGATAATTTAAATTAATGTCACAGTTTTATTTTTCCATGCAATCATTTTATTTAAAAAGTACATTTAATTCAGACAAGCTTTTGTAAAGTAAATAGCAGCATCTCACTATAAACTGCATTTAGAATTGATTAAATAGTAACACTTATTTAATTTAAAAAAAGATTAAAGTCAACAACTTAAGATAAATAATAATATAGTGATAACTCTCTAACTAACAAATACAATATCACTAAAATTTATTATGCATAAATTTCTACAGCAATCCTTAACCATAAATAAGTAATTACTGAGTACAACTTTATTTTGTTAAATTGTTTATCCTTTTTTATCTATACAAATTCAGATTTCAAATGAAACTTAAAAATGAACATCTCACTTATAAAATATAACATATGCATACAAATAAAAATTAACACTTATAATACAAACAGAATGATTGCTACATTCAAAAAGATTTGAAAACAAATTATATTAATTTCTTGTTTAAATAATAAATGAAATATGAATTGTAAATAGTAAACATTTTTAATATATGCTGAATTTAAAATACAACGATGGTATGAGAGAGAGAGAGAGAAAGAGAGAGAGAGAGAGTTATTCATTGCTCTAATGATTTTTATACTAACAACAAAATGATAAATACATATAACTCTTGAATAAAGTTATATGTTTAATTTTGATAATGCTTATTTACATGTTTATTTTCATGTATAAAGATATTTATTATATTGAGATAAATTAAAAATGCATATTATATTTTTAATATCTCTCCTTATTTCAGTCTATGCTATTTAAAGATCGTTTTTTTGAGACATGAATATATGAAAATTAAAGAATATATGATATTTCAAGTAGCAATTATTTCTGATTAAATTAATGTAATAAATTTTTCAATTACTATGATAACAAATTTTAATAGTATTATAAAAATTTGACTGAATTTGTTGATTGAAGGAAAGTATAAAAAAGTGCCTCGTAATAATAAATACACTAAATCTTTATTGAAAAATATAGCAAAGGACTAAAAAAAAAGCTGTTATTTTTTAGTTAATAAGTTTTACACTTATTGTATTAGATGTACAACTTTGCTTCCGCCGTTTTTCTTCCTTAAATAATAAGGAAAACGGTGAAAGCAATGTTGTACACCTCATACTACAATAACAAATTAGTAATGAATACAAGGGAAAAAGTTATCTATTGCAAAAGAAAATATCATTCCATACATACAAATTTGTAGTTCCTACAAGACTCCTAACAACAATAAAATACCTTAATTTATATAAATATTGTATAGAAATGTGTATTAATTAGTAAAGACATAATTTTTTAAAAACATTATCGTTACTCAAGGTAAGACAAAATTTATTATTCAACTCTGAATTTAATATATATGTAATTATACTTTATTTACCTCTTCGTTTATCAATTGTATCTTTATTATTTTCTATATCGTAAATACTTCAATTTGTTAATGTTATCTTATAAAGGGATCACATTGATGTATCAGAATTAGAATCCAAATTATTTCTTTTTTCTCGAAAAAGTAAATTACTAGCCAATTTTTAAACAAATTTGTTCATTTTATTATAATTTTAGAATTACAAATTAAAAATTTTGATATCTTTTATAATATATTCTTCTCTAATATCGCGTGTATATAGATAACGAACTGTTATAAAAAAAAAAAAAAAAAAAAAAAAAAAAAAAAAAAAAAAAAAAAAAAAAAAAAAAACCAAAAAATTAATTCATTCATTAAAATTAAAGAACATTTTATGGTTTGGTATGAAATTTAACAAGATCGCAATTTCGAGGACGTAAAACATTTTTATGAGAAATATTTTTATAAGGATACATACATATGTAAATACAGATTGTTATGGCATGATATTTTTATATATGACAATTATAAAGATAATTTAGTTATTTAAATTATCTCATCTTATATATTTTCCGAAATTTCAAAAATGCATATAACATTATTTATTTTTTATGTACATATCTTTGAAATTAGAATATATTTTTAAAAAGCCTTTGGCATTCAAATGAACAATTGATATAAAAGATCATGCCTTGCAATTTTTCAGTAATTTTATGAAATTACAATTGTCTACTTATATAGTAATTGGAAATTTTTTTCATCTATTATTTCTTATTGCATATAAATGGAACGTATTTATGCATACAAATGTTACAACTCTTACGTCCTCCATTGACAAAAAATGGCAATTGATGTCTTTTATATGTGCAATCTTTGCCAAACCAAATAAAATATCTGTTTTTCTATAACAGCCTTACATTCCACCTCAGTCATTATTTAAATTAATTATGTATATGTAATTAAAAATTGAAAAAAAAAAAAAAAAAAACTTAATAGGTGCTGCTGCTACATTAATAATGAGATATGAACTTATGAACATAAATTGAAAATGACGATGGTAAAAAAACAAATAGCTAAAAGTTTTGTATACCTAATGACTAGGTCCACTTAGAATTCGATATCAATTAGTCAGCAACACCTATTTTATCAGTGGAATGCTCACTATAATTGATCTATCATTCTTCAGTTGCATTCCAAATTCACTAAATGATGCCATGGCCAAACGTATTTCATTTTATTTAAATAATGAAACTTTATGTATAAACATTTTAAGAGGTTTATTAATGAAAAATATAAAGTATTTGATGAAACTAACGTATATAGGCCTGGCAAAACATAAAGAAAATAAATGTGTATAAAGTGATCACGCAAGTGACAGGACTCATTGTCCTATCTTCGCCCTGTATGTCAGGATATTTTTCCCAAAGTGAGTCCCTAAAGAAATGTATACAGCAACAATGACAGGATACTGTATCACTTGAGACATCGTTCAAAACAAAATGTCCTACATATCCTCCTCTCATAGCTTTTGCTACATTTTGTTCGAATACTCTTCTATTATTTTGTAATACCTCTGCAGCATCTTTATTAAGGGGATCTTCTGGATTCGGTTCCTACAATAATATTATTATTATTTCATTCACTTTATAACTGATTTATGTTTATTTTCTTTCTTTCTCTCTCTCTCTCTCTCTCTCTCTCTTTTTCTTTCTCTCTAATTATATATAGTATATTAAATTAATAAAAATTATAAAATATCAAAATCATACTAGAAAAAGGTACTGAAGTCCATAAACAATAGAATTAATTGTGAGAACAGGTTCCAGTCTTCTCTTAAGATATGAGACACACATTGCCATCCAAGTCAATATTATTGGATGATAAACCTGAGTTTCACATTTAACTTTAGGTGGTTCATGAGGATAATTTGGTCCAACTTTAAAACTGAATACAAATCTACCACCTCTATAAATCCCTGGAACAATAATTGAATGCAGATTACAATGCAGAGGCAATATATAACAGTATATAACAGATATAACAGTAACACTAAATTACATAAAGATGATACTATCTTTCCCTTCTATTGTTATTGCAATTGTTGTTATTATCACTACTATTATACTATATGATTTAGTGCAATTACAATATATATATATTTTTTTTTAAATTCTACGTACCTCTCTGGACAAATAATTAATTTAAAACTCAGTAAATCATCGGGATCGGGAAACTCTGTACCACATGTTTTTGGTAGATTAAGTTCGTTTATATCTACAAAAAAAAAAAAAAAAAAAACGGGAATAAATATTTTTACATTTAATAATTGTAATTGTTTCATAAGAACAATAGATATGGTATTGCGCCGAATCGAACCTTTCGTTATTCTCAGCTGAGCTGCTGATGCCTTTTTCTGGGTCCCAGCCTTTGGTGACTCGCCATCTTTTTTCGCTTGTTTCAACGAAAATAATTTGATCATGTTAAACTAGACGTTTGACTGCGATAAAAGAAGACATACAAATAATACTTTATTCAAATCTAGTCACAGAGGGAACAAAATAGACGAGAACTTATGATCTTTGACAACACGATTTACCGCATTCGGAGACGTTCTCCCAACTAATGTCACATGGACAGATATTTATGACTTTGCTAAATTCACGGCGTTATAACATTTACCTTTCGTTTCCTTCGATTCTGATGAAGTTAAGTAAAGAATCCTACTACTCTCTCGTTAGTACGATGGTACGAAGCAAATTCCTCCATAATACTGGCCAATAAAAGTTTAGAATAGATAATACTGTTATATCGACAGAGATATATAATATCGATTGATACTTTTTTCAACGGAACCAGAAAACAATAAAATAAATGTTCATTTTCACGAAGACAGAATATATTTTCAAATTACGCTAACTGATATATATATATATATTTTTTTATTTCAATTAATTCACACATAGTTAATTGTTAAGAACAAATAAATTGATATTAAATGTTCATTTTCATTCAGAATAGATCAAATACGAATAGGAAGACTACCTCTCTTTGGAATATTCATTTTATGCATTTTCTTCCATATTGAAATTTATGTACCGTGGAAACCAAACAGTTTCAAAACAAATCCTACGTTGTACTATATTGTTGAACGCGTTGAATAGACAACATTATTGCAATTATTATCAAATAAAGAAATATATTCTGTACATTTTTATATAATGAGGGCACAGCCAGCATGGGTTGATAAAGTTCAAGATAAACTAGAACAATGGTAGATATTTATTTAAATTATATATGTATTTATAAATTATTCAATACATACATTTTTAATATGAATTAAAATATTTTTCAGTATATATGATTTATGTTTTAATCCTGATGGCACACAATTAGTCGTTGCTGCAGGACATCAAGTGTTAGTTTATGAAACAACTGGTGGTGCTTTGGTACAACCACTAAAAGGTAATAATATTCAGTACATATTATAAGGTATGATTTTGTATTGTACATTGACTGCTTTTTAGTAAAATGTAATCTATAATTATTATAGGTCACAAAGATACAGTCTATTGTGTATGTTATGCAAAAGATGGCAGAAGATTTGCATCAGGTAGTGCAGATAAAAGTGTTATTATATGGACATTCAAATTAGAAGGAATATTGAAGTATTCGTAAGTCTTGTTTATATATAATATTTTATTTATAAGAATTATCAAAGTTGCATGATAATTTCATTCCAATATAAAATATATAGGCATAATGAAGCTGTTCAGGCAATGCAATTTAATCCCGTATCACATCAATTACTTAGTTGTTCTCTTTCTGATATTGCATTTTGGTCAGCTGAACAAAAAGCAGTACAGAAACATAAGTCAGGAGGAAGAGTTAATTGTTGCGCATGGACTTTGGATGGACAGTATTTAGCTATTGGTTTAGCAACTGGATATGTATCTATTAGAAATAAGGTAAATTATTTTCTGTTATTTTATTGTTTTATTATAAATAATATATTCAACTTTATAATTATATATTTAGAATGGCGAAGAAAAACACGTATTGAAGGCAAAATGGTGTACCCATCTGGAGCTTAGCATGGAATCCTTTGCGGTATCATTATATTATATAATTGTATGTACAAACAGAATATGTATTATAAAGTAAAAAGTAATCTGATTATTTTATAGAGATGATGCAGCAGACATCTTGTGCATTGCTGAATGGAATGGAGTCATTTCATTTTATACAATTAATGGAAAATCTGTTGAAAAGAAAGAACAGTACACTTCACTCCTTTAAAAGTTACATATTTTCCCTGATGGTCAATACATTCTTGTTCTGGTAGTAACAAACAATGTCTTTTGATGACTCATGATGGTATACATCTTGCGGTTGTTGGCAATACATTTTCTTCATGGATTTGGAGCTGTGCAGTTCATCCATCTTCCTCACACGTTGTAAGATACTTTTTTATTATATTTTTATAAGAGGAATAATAAATAGTCATCTGTATTCTGTTTAAATATTTAAATAATTTTTTTTTTAGGCACTTGGTTGTCAAGATGGAACAATAACTTATTTACAATTATCATGGAATATTGTACATGGATTGTATGAAGATAGATATGCTTACA
>CAJVQX010000026.1:0-29090 GCA_911387935.1 Dolichovespula saxonica
TTCAGGAAAACAGAGAGGGAGAGAGAGAGAGAGAGAAAGAGAGAGAGAGAGAGATTAACCGTCGGTGTCAAAAATCATGCGTTCCACGCGAGGGACACGAGTTAATTTTTTCTATTCGCTTACGATCTAGGACGAAAGTTTCTCGCGTCGATTCTCGCGTCGATTCGCGCGTCGATTCGGTCGGAGGCTGCGACGGATAAGATAGGATAGGATAGCCAAAGGAAAAGAAAGCTCGAACTAGAACGCATATGTGTAGGTACGTACTACGTATACGTATGTCAGATACGCAGATGGAATGTCGGTCCCAGGCCAAATATAGACGTGTCGTCATACGTTTTGAACTTGCAAGGCATAACCCCAGAGCATGTTCGTCCCTCCTCTCCCTATCGCGCGCAGATGTTTGTCTCTCTGCGTGTGCGCGCGGCCGAACGAATATGTTTGCCCGTGATATCAATGTCAACGGAACGAGCTCGTATACACGGGGACCGAACGAGAGAGCGAGAGAGCGAGAGAGCGAGAGAGCGAGAGAGAGAGAGAGAGACTACTTATCGTTAGTCTACTCTTCTTCCACAACCCAGTGTGTGTCGCGCATAGTGCTCCAGGACTGGAATTGATGCGAACACCGATAATAATACGGCTCCTATTTCGCTTTGGCGGCCGCACCGGTGCGGTCTTCTCGCTTCTCTTTCATTCCTATTTTTCGATGCGTTCACCGTATTTCCGGTGTAATTTCGCACTTCCTCGCGGCAACAATGTTACCTCGTTCGAACGGCATTTATCGGCAACGAACCCGACCTAGAAAAGAATTCGAAAGTTCGTACGTATATTTGTTCAATTTCTTTTCGTATCTCTTCGCGAGCATACAAAGTGTCGGTAACGAAACTTTTAGAAATAACGAGGAATCGAACTGGTGTCGACTAGTTTCCGAGGACGAGATTATCGAAAGAAGATACGAGCGCCCTTCGTTCGTTGACAATTCTTTCGAAATTTAATCGACACCGTCCGATACGACGAGTCCATTTCGATGTACCAATCGTATTAATGCGATGCGATAAGGAAAGAGAGACAGAGAGAGAGAGAGAGAGAGAGAGAGAGAGAGAAGATATGCTCTAACGTTAATTAGCTCCATAATCACTTGCTGAGTACACTTTTGTAATTTTCATTAAGACGCTTACGCGCACCTATTAATGGCGCGATTATAACCGCGATTCTCGCGTTTAATTTCTAATTAACGTGCCATTTAGATTTATCATTTCATAGCGAGGAAGCAAAGCGTTTCGAAAGCCTTGTCGTTATTATTGCGCTTGTTAAAGAGGCCGAACGACCGAACGAAAATGAACGAACCTGCAAAGTGTACTTAACGATCTAGCTGTTAGAAGCGCTCGTCGGCGAATTTCTTTTAATTTCCTGCCATCGTCGAAATGAAACATTACGAACGAGTATCTTTCGAGCATCGCGAATTAAAAATCTAACACTTGGATCTGGAGAAAACTATTTTCGAGTTTCTATCACGAGTACGTACTTAGAACTTTTGTAATGTAGATTAATCTAAATTCTAAGCTCGTCTTTCTCGGCTATTCGCTCTCATCCTCATTATCATTCGGCCGTCGAGACGTAATACACGTGGCGCCAAACATGTACTTCCATTGGAGTTTGTCTACGAATGTGCTTTCGGTCTACGTTCTGCTTCACTGACCTGGGATATTCCACGATTCAGGAAAAAAAGAAAACAAAAACAAAAAAAAAAAAAAATAGAAGATATTCGAGGAAACGAGAAAAAGAGAAATCTCTCTTCTTTTCGCTACGACCCGATATACCGGGCTATAATATATCATTGTCAACTACGACGATATCCACGAAAGATAATGTAATGTTAATTTATTCGGCGGTTTATATCGATCGATCGATCGATCATAGGCTCGTCATTGATCGAGTTTAACGCGATGCGCGAGTCTTTAAGCATAGTCCCGTCAAGAGAATTGAATTAAATCAGTTACGAACTCGACGAACGGACTATATAGGCGTGATTCGTCGTCCGTCCCTCGTTAGAGCACATTTGCTTGATAAAAAAATCAAAGTTGTAAATATATGAGTGGGATCGTGAATCGCTTTGCTTTTTCGTTCGATCGCATTAAAGTATGAAAAAGCAACGATAAAAAGTCCACGCAGCGTACAAGTGCGCTGTATTTAATAGGCGAAACGGAGATTGTTAATCTTTTAAATAAGCAGCGGCCAGTGACAACGCGAATTCGTGATACGAGCTCGTTGCATCGTCTCCCTACATCCTCTACGCATACCTACGTGTACGCACGCGAGAAGGGTTCATTCGTTTGATACACGTCGACGGTACACCCAACTAACGATTATTTGTCATACGCGAGAATATGTGAAATATTTCTATACTAATTTCTCGGAAACAATTCAACGATTTGTACCACGCCAATGGCCGACGCACGTAAGTACGTGATTCCTTTGAACGGCGATATACGCACATACTCGCGCAAACGCGTTACATAGTCCTATCCCCGTGATAAGAGTACTGTCAGTCGGTGGTCTTTGGCTGCCAACGAACCAGTTGCGCGTAACCGTTCGTCGTGGCATCAAGTTCGTCCTCTCTCTAAGCCTTTTACGGTCCGTACCGAAAAGATCCTCGATGAGATATTTCTACGAATGGGAACGTACGAGAAAGTTTTTTGAGTTAACACGCTAAACAGCCTTCGGATATTCAAGATGGCTTACAATAATTATAACACTTATTACGGTAAATTTTTACTTTGTCTTTTTTCTATATCGTTGCGAGAGCCGATATGACCGATAAACTGATAATTTCTACGAGAAAATCAAACCCGATTCTCTGCTTTATCGCTCGCACTTTGAAACATATTTTTTTGTCTTTCCGTAAAATAATAGGATTAGTTCGTTACGTCGTCTTTTCTAAGACCGATCGGAGATTAGGAACGATCTACCGACTTCGAAGGAAGATTTCGTAACGGCCACACCTGTACTCGTTATACCCGTCGTCGCCGCCGCTTAGAGATAACGGAGGAGAGAATTTTCTGTTTTCTAAAACGGTCGAGCCTTTTTTTTATACGACGCATGTGGGTAACAATATGTGTCCTTGGGGAATAGCGATTCACGATCATCGTCGTTGTCCTCGTCGTCGTCATTGTCGTTCTTTGCTCTTCGCGAAGAAGGAAATGGCAAAAATTCGTTCTATCGATGCGATAAGAGCAGAGTGAGAGAGAGAGAGAGAGGAGAGAGAGAGGGAGAGAGAGAGAGAGAGAGAGAGAGAGAGAGAGCATGCTTCACGAAACGTCACGCTCGAAGAATTTGCCATACGTGTCTTACAATCGTATTACGTGCTTTCGATCGACTAGAAACACTCGCGTGTATACACAGATACATTACATCGGGCGGTGGCCGGTTAAGTGCTCTAATCAAATCTACGGTGTCATTCGCTCCTCGTCATTGTTTCTAACGTTCGTGTAGCACTCTTTAGAGGGTCATTCGACACCCAGGATATATCGCGAATCCGTTTATTTCGTTTTGATCAAGCCGGTATTGCGCATTTTTTCGAGTAAGTAGCTTATTTATTCTCTTGCGACAATAAGCGTTCCTTTGCCCCCGCGATCATTTGTTTCTTATCACGCAAAAACAAAATTTTTCTTCGAAGCGCGATACGACGATAAAGCTCGAACGTTTATCCGATTAACACGCGTCGATAAGGCGAAACATGAAAAAATGAAAAAGCATTTCGAGGGAAACGAGGACGGCTCGTGAAAGCTCGTTTCGATAACGCGGCCAAAAGCAAGTTTAGCGATTTAACTTGTTCTCCCCCTTTCTCCTTTATTCTTGTTTATTTATTTCACTGTCCTCCTCCCCCCTCTCCTCCTCCTCTTGTATAGATCGCCCTGGCAAAATATTTTTCGATCGTAAAATCGATGCGCGTACAACGATTTATCGTCGAGACGATTTTCGAAGAGGGGAAAAAGAAGAGAGAAACGAACTCGTTTGCTTTTTTCATCGTAGCTCGACGCGGACGATCGTAAATCCGAATTTGCCTTTGCATTAGCGTAGAAAAGAAAAAAAAAAAAAAAAAAAAAAGGAAAAAATCTGGAAATAAGAATAGTCGTTGCGTCGTCGAGTAAATTCTCGACTTTGCAAGCTTGTAAATCGAAATTTACGGTGACTACTCGAGAGTCTGTGCTCGACGTGACGCAACGCGACGCAAGTCAAACAAACGAATATGCATGTTCCTTTTTGCTCTTTAACAGTCGGTTACATTAGAGGTAAAAAGTCTTATCTACGTTGACAGAACGCAACCCGGTGAGATCAATGAATTCATTCATAGTCTTATTTGAGAAGAACCGCGGAAAGTGACAAAAAAGAAAAAGGGAAAGGAGATGTTCGTTCGTTTGCGAAACGTCGCATAGTTTAGCGCAGAAGCGACAACTGCCTCGACATTTTTCGCGTGATATCTTATCAACTTCTTCTACAGATAAAAGGAAAGCCGATACGTCATCCTCTTTTTAACCCTTCTGCGCGTTCGCGATTCGACGACGTATCGTAATTTCTAACCTCGTAGATCCAATAAATACGTAAAATGATTTCTAACGATTAGCAGGTGCGTACTATATCGGCTCGTACCTTTGGAATTAGGAGGAGACGTCTTTACGATGTGCGATTATACATTGTTAGTTTGCTACGTAATAATCGAGATTGCATTAACTTGCGCATACCAGTCGCACCGATTCACTCGATAAGCGGTAATTAAACGCTTCCATAGGACGGCTCTCGCTATTCCTCTCTAAAGAGTTAGACTCGTGCGACGTGAGGCGCGCGAGCACTCGAGAGATAATAAAAGGTCGTCGTCTATGCGCGCGCGTGCTATAATAATCGTATAATACGTAGACGAGAAGGACTCCTTTTCACGTAGCTCGCGATTAAGAGTCTCGTGCGTTTTCCGAACGAAACGGAGAGAAATAAATATTATTTTCTGTTTTATTCCCCTCGGAGATAATTCGAATGGCACGAGGAGCGATGAAACGACGAGATATTCTCGAAAGAACGTCATTATTCAAATCCTGACGCTTTAGGGACAGCAGCAGGATAGAATCGCATTGAGACTCGGTGCCTGGAAAACGTAGAGTATATTTTAAAGGAGCTGGCTCGAATAGAAAGGGGGAGGGTGGGGGGAGGGCCGGTGCCGAAGGAGGGAGACGCTACCCCGACAATGGCTTCTTTTCTCCTTTACAAGTAAATAAAAGCAAACGCGAAAGACTCGTAGGACGACCAAGCGCGTCGGACATTGCGAGGAACTGCAACGCCTGCACTAGCGAGCACCTCGTTTCTTGTCAGCCTCGTGACTTGGCAAGATTATTGTCCTCGCTTATTGTCACTGCCATTCTGTGTACTCGCGTCACCGTGCTCTCCCTGTCATAAAGTTTTTCTTAAAGTCTCTCTCTCTCTCTCTCTCTCTCTCGTCCTCTTTCTCGCATGGACCACGGCGTGCAGCGTGAACGTGAATGCGAAAGCAAATTGCCTATTTGATTCAGCGTCTACAAAAGGGCCGGTGGTGGCTACCAGCGAGATTGCCTCTTGCTGCTTCTCGTCTTTTCCTTTTTCCTTTTATTTTCCTCTCCTCTCCACCTCCTCCTCCTCCTCCTCCTCCTCTTTCTCCTGGCTTCTTCGGCTCGTTTTTACAAAAGCACAAGTCGTCATTTTCGTCGTCGTCGTCGTCGTCGTCGTTGTAATCAAGCACGTGGGAAAATATTTGCGCGTCATAACGAGGCATGTAACGCTTCGCTCTTGCTGAATTATTCACGCTTGTCGCGAAGGTGCTTATAGCGTAAAATGGAGCAAAGGAAAAGATAGAGAGAGAGAGAGAGAGAGAGAGAGAGAGAGAGAGAGAGATCGAAACATTCCGAATTCGTAGCCCAGCGTTAGATAAAAAAGGCATCGTTTCCGTTTTAGGATAAAAATAAAGATAGACAGGCCGCTATCGTAGAACTCGTTTACAAAACTGTTCTATTTTAGGTCATTTTTCCCCTCTCTCTCTCTCTCTCTCTCTCCGACATTACGGAGAAATCGCCATATCCTGTCGGCGTCGTTGATTTACTGGTAGCACACCCCTGTAAATATCATCTGGAAAGCATTTAGAACCCCAATCCCGCGTTTACCCGACGTATCCGAAGGCAAGGAGGAAGGAAGGTTTTTTCTAACGAACGGAAAGTGTTTGTTTCAGGGGCGCAGTATGAGCCCCGATCTGGGCACGGCGCCGTACCCCAAGGAAGACCCAACAACTTCGAGTATCTCCCCACGTATCCACCACCGAGAGTCGACAGATACAGGGGTGGTCCGGTTATACAGAAGAGAATGACTCAGAGGGAGGACGTTCTCAAGTTCGAGCAGGGCCGTATAAAGGCCCTGCAAGAGGAACGTCTGCATATTCAAAAGAAGACGTTCACAAAATGGATAAATTCCTTCCTCTTGAAGGTGATTATACTTGCCTGCATGTTCTTGCGTACTCGAGTCAAGTGTGTCTCTCGACTTAAATAACTTCAGTCGGGACAAATAGAGAAAATAAATGTACGATATAATCGACGTTTCAGGCTCGCATGGAAGTGGACGATCTGTTCACGGATCTTGCCGATGGGAAGAAATTACTTAAATTGTTGGAAATAATTTCGGGAGAAAGATTGGCCAAGCCCAACAACGGTCGTATGCGAGTACACAAGATCGAGAACGTGAACAAGTCGTTGGCGTTTCTCCATACGAAGGTAAGTTCGATTATTTTTGTATAGGTCGTTTTCATCGGGGCAAACTATTTCAAAGGCATCGATTCGCGTAACGTCAAAGATCTCGAGGCTCTTCGAAGCAAAAGTCCCCTAAGAAGCCGCGCAAGTTCTACTCCCCACGTGAATGGCCTCTATATACTTACCTGGCTTATGACATAACAGTTTTATCTACACCGACACGCGCACACGTACGTCGGGTGTACGTAGAAAAGCATAAACGTATTTGGAGTGAAAGAAGGGGAGAGAGAGAGAGAGAGAGAGAGAGAGAGAGAGAAAAGGATGGTTGTGTATCGCCGGCTTAGTCTGGGTCGAGTCGGAAACCGGACGAGGGAATATAAAGTCGAGTCGAGGCGAGAGACCACCGTAAGACAAGTAGACGGCGCATTGACCAACCGAACGTTAAAGGATGGACATCGATTTACGGTCCCTTCGTACGGAACGAAAGCAAAAAAAAAAAAAGAAGAAAGAAAAAAGAATCATCGGTAGATTCTCCTCTTACCGGAAGTCTCGTTAGGATTCTTCCTTCTCGTCGATCTCTTTATCCTCTTTCCGTAATCTTCTCGTTCGATCTTTCGTCTCATTTTACTCGCGTGGCGTATATTTTAGGTATCGTCCGTCGAATAAGTTTCTAGGAAAAATCTCTGCGAATATCGGATTAAAAATGAAACGTTCGAAAGAGCTTCGAGATGGTCTCGGTCAAATAGGACGAGACGCTTAAAGAAGGCATCGATCGCGATTCGAGCGTAAAGAAAAAGAAATTGGCTCGCATGGGAAGGCGCTTTCTTCCGTGAAAGCATTCCCGTCGAGCGTAAAAATATTCTCCCTACAATGCGGTCTACGAATCAATGACCCGTATACGCTGGGTAAATTATTTATGAGGAATAATAATTGATCGACGTGAGTCTCTCCTACCACCGACGACGTTTCTATTCGGACGGAATTCTATTACTTAGCTGCTCGAGCCGCGATACGCCTAACCAAGTTAGGCTTCGAAGCGACACGGGAAAAACAAAAAGTGCCGTTCCTTTCGCCGTCTGGTTTTTCCTTTATCGGAGAAAAGTAGGAAATGCCGAGTGGAAAGCCTCCTCCTGTATCCCTCGTCGATCCAACCCGCCTGCTTCTGGATGCTCTTTTCCATTAAAGGCACTTCGACACAGGTGTGCGTCGATCCGCGTCGGCATTACAAAGAAACTTTTTCTTTCGAATCGAACGAATAAGATCAAATTGATGCGAGGAGCATCGATGTAAATTCTATTTATGACGTCGTTCGTTCGTTCGTTGTAATCGATAATGGATCCTCGTCTCCTCGTCATATTTTACGATCGATAACGACCTTACCTAATTACTTAATCGCGAATAGTTGCGAGATATTTTGCGGACTACGGATCGGTCGATCGTCATCGGACATTCCATCGATACTCGACCGATCTCTTAACTCTTTTCTATATTCTTTTTTCCTACGCGCTCAAGCAGTCACGTAGTCTTCGGTGACGATCCAGACTTCGATTCCGCATAGATTATGTAAGATTACGATGAAGTATAGTCGACGAGAAAAAAAATGTCGATCGACTGAAATTATCTGAGAATTTCGACCGCAAGGTTCTCCTCGGATCCTCGTGCATTCGAATACATTATTTAGAAAGTGTTAATCGTTACTATACGCTTAACGTATATCACGTCGATCGAACTCCCGGCGCCTGCTAAACGTCGATATTTAACCGAGAAAAGCATACAAACGAAATCGATTTATAGGAATGAGCAGGTGCCGAGTGAAAGTCGCCGACCGATAGACCGCACTTTTTGCACGCTCTTTTCCATCGCTTTCGTTACTTCGATATTATTGGAAAATTTTCCTAAATATCGTTGGCACCACAGCCGAATCGCTAATGTATAATATGTATATATGTATATATATATATATATATATATATATATATATATATATATATATTTACACGTGTCACAAAATTCCACGTACTTGTCGTTTGAATATATCGTCTCTCCGACGGTCATGTTTTTCGAAACATCTCGCGAGACCGCAGGTGAGTATCGGTCGAGAGAAAGATCGAGAGAGGACACGAAGGGCCAGGATAAGAGGCGAAAAGGAGAAGCAAGAAAGGGGACGGGGATAGGGGGGAGGGAGGGAAGGGAGAGAGAGAGAGAGAGAGAGGAGAGACAAGGAACCGAATGGACTCCAAAGAGGACGTGAGAGAAGAAAAGAAAAGGTAGAGATATAGAAGGGAGAGTGAGAGAGAGAGAGAGAGAGAAGGGTCACCGACCGAGGCGAAACTTGCTAGACCGTGAGTCCCGCAGATGTGAAATGAAACCAGACGGCACATACATCGACTATTCGCGATCGTTGAGTATTAGACAATGGTGTTTAGACTGACCAGTCGAGCACGCTGAAGGGAGGACCGGTTAAACTATTTTTTGTTTTATTCCATAACTCGAACGAGAAGATTCGATGTTTTCGAACGAAACCAGTCTTCCTAGGTATTTCAATGCTTTTAAATATAATTATCGATATTCCGAAATCTCTTTTGTACGTTATCGTTAACGTCAAAGACACGCGTTTCTCTCTAAGCAAAGCTGCGACGAGGAGGACTCTTGCAAATATCGAATAAAACCTGTTTCGAGTGACGAATATGAAAGAAGAAGAAGAAGAAGAAGAAGAAGAAGAAGAAGACGAAGGAGAAGAAGAAAAAAGAAAGATCGGGTGAAAGCGAGAAGCGCATAACTTTCCTCGTGTTCTTACGAGATCGTCGATGGTTGCGTCGAGAGTACTTACGATTGCGTAGTTGCAAAGGAAACCCCCCATAGAAAAGCGGAAAATAGAAACAGAAATGACGGTTGGCTCTCGAGGAATTCGTGTTATTCAATAAAATGAGAACGCGAGGCGAAAAAAAAAGGAGCGATAACCCTTGCGTCGCCTCGATGACAATAAAATAGGAGAGACGGGCAGTTGTTTATCGACGATGCTCTCGTCGATCTCACGTCCCTTATCCTAGTTAACCATAAAAATGAACGGATGACGGCATTGTTTATACGGTAGAAGTCGTCGTCTCTAATTAGAGGAATGATTGCGCGGTGCAAAGATCGACTCGGGACAATGCGAAATTTATTATCTCTTTTAACGAGCTTCATCGTCGACGTTATTTCGCAACGATTCACGATGGGTGAAAATTGAAAAACACTAGGAATAAAGAGTGAAATTATCGATTGATATTCGACAAGATGCCGTTAGGGACAAGTGCACGTGCACGAAGCGATATCGTGAATGGTTATAGAGTACAAGGTTAAACGGCCGTCATCGGTGATGCCGCAAGGAGAATCGCGGATCCAGAAAGAAGCGAAGAGGGGGAGAGAGAGAGAGAGAGAGAGAGAGAGAAAGGAGGATGCAAGGTTGTGGAATAGCGAAGAACCCCGTTAGAAAGACGTTCGAGTAAGGTCCTCCTTTGGCTCAGACTGTTGCGCTTCTCGGTTCTCTTCTCCGGTTGGGAATTAAGAAATAAACGGCAAAACGTATCGTTGTCATTCGCGTGGCTGGCTCCGATTCACATTCCTAGTACTCGCAAGAACGAGTACGTACGGGCTTTGCCCGTGTGCGAAACGACGACGTAGGAAAACCGCTACGCGGCCCGGCTTTTAAAGCGATAAAGACTCTCGAGAAGTGGAAAGGTGCACGTGGAAAGGAGAGAAAATGGTACGAGGAGGGATAGCGCGCAGCCCGTTGCAAACGACCTGTACTTTCCTGATTTAAGGCGCGCTGCACTGAAACTAACTAAAGAGGTGCTCGCGGTATCGCGCGCTAAAATGCAATAAAATTCTTTTTAACCGTAGTCTCGCGCGTTAACGCGTGCCTATCGGCGATCCCTCATTCTTCCTTCTTCCATTTCTTCTCTTCTTCTTCTTATTTCTTTCCTTTCTCGAACGTATCTCCGCGCGTGTAATCGCACGTAACGTTACGATCTTCGATACTAAACCTCGTAGGAGCGTAGAAAGAAGTAAGGAGAGAGAGAGAGAGAGAGAGAGAGAGAGAGAGAGAGAGAGGAGAGCGGTCGAACGGTCAATGCGCGCACGTGCACGTTCGCCTCTCGGTCGATCCAGTGAACGTTCGACGTAGGAGTCGCATTCCACGCTAAATGCATTAGGAATGCTATTCCCATTCCTTCGACTTGGCGAACCTCGATGCGTACACGGAGCGTGTATTCTGAGTCGAGCCTTCTTAATGTTTTCCATTAGCGGGCCATCGATTTGCAGCACGCGCAACGATAGGAAAAGATTCGACGAGACGTCGGAAAACGGTGCGAATACGACGACACGGTTATATCCTACGTTTTCGGCCTGAAGACGCAACGACCGGTGTACCGTATTCTCGCGCTTTACGATGCAGCCCGAGGTTCATTCATTATTCATACGTCGGCGGAGCTCGACTTTTAACGTGAGTGCACGCGATTTGGCACGATGGAAATTCAAAAAGGGTCGATCCTACGCGGCGACTAACGTCGAGGAATAATAGGAAAATCGTTTGATGTCGTATCCGCAAAAAAATGTTCGATCCATACCAGATAAATATTAAACGCGTACGTTTAGAACGAACGGAAAAACAATTTGTCGATAGGCGTCGATAGATTTATATTATATCGTTTAAACGGTCTAACGTAAGGCTCGATGCGAACGTACGATCTCTCATTAGCCTCTCATGGATCGTCCGATAATCGAAGAGAATGAATCATGACTCTCCTGGGTCTGGCCGGCTTTTTCATCGTCGACAAATTGCTAGCGATACGTCTTATCGATCGTGCGCCAAAGGACCACGCGTTCCTCTCGAAGAAGAAGAAGAAGAAGAAGAAGAAGACGCGAGCGGATATCGATTTTGTTCGCGCAACGCGACGAGCACTAAGACGAAGTAGAGTAAATGAAATCGTTCGAAACTCCTTACGCATCGACTACCTAGAAATTCTTCTCCGATCGAGTGAAAAAAAATGACTCGAGATGGCTCGTAATTTGCGATCGATTTACACGAGCCCCGCGTTATCTCGAATTCTCGAGACGGAGAACTTGATCGCGCGTTTTCCTTTTCGTCGGGGGAGGGGGGGAGGAGAGAAGAAAAAAAAGGAAGAAGAAGGTATCTCTTTGGTTTCGTCATTATTCCTCGCTCTCGCTCGTTGTTGTCCCTTCATATCCGATCGTTAGGAGGGGGACAAAAAAAAAAAAAGAAAAGAAACAACTTGGCGGAAACTCGAAAATATTAACCATCACGGGAATCGTTTCTCCGTGCTCGGTGATTTCTTGAAAAAGTCTTCTTCCAGAGACGAGGAAACGGTTCCGGTGTGGGCAGTACACTAGCGGTGCTTCATCATAGAATCAAGAAGCGATTGTAAACTTTCTCAAGCGCAAAGAATGCAGCGCGCAAATCTTGAAAACGTTACGCAAGAGGGATTACGAGATAGTTGGGAAGAAATGTCGGCGTACGACGCAAGGTGATAGACCGCGCGGGCGCGAACGTAGAACTATATTCGAAGCTCTTGAAGAACGGAAAATTAATTTCACGTGTTTCTTCCGTTAAACTCGGAGGAACGGAGGAGATTTTCAAACGTTCCCGCTTCGTTCACGCATTAAACCGTAAGTCGGCTTGGTATCCGTAGGCAAAAGAGATCCCGGTTGCGATACGGACAAGATCATTTTATTATTACTTTGCTCTTTTTCCGGAATAGAAAGAGGAGAGGATATGCGCTACCGTGGTAGAAGAAACGAGTTTGAGCGCGCGTCAAAGACACTCCCCTCTCGGAGAGAAGGAGAGGTGGTGGTGGTGGTGGTGGCATGGGGTCTCTCGTTAGCCTCTCCTCCGTTCACCGTGACGCTCGCTCACCTACTAACGGTGACGTTCCACCTTTTCTTTGTTTTGGCTCGAAGGGGTTCTCGTCTCGTCCCGAGCGAACGTAGGATATAGCTTGGTTACGGCCCGGCAAAAGCAATAATTTCCATTTCCCAGCGGCCTTGATAGAGCGGCACAAGTGATCGGACGGCATTCCAGCAGTCGCGAGAACGTCGCGAGAACGTCGCGAGAACGTCGCGAGAACGTCGCGAGGCACGTACCGCGATTAACTGACCATAATAATAACGTGCCCCGAAATACACCCGAGATACGACTACCTAACTCTCTGCATTTTGCGTTTCTCAACCAAATCGTACCTTTCCTAAATCGATCCTTCAATTTTTCGAAAGAACCGAAATATATCTCTTACTTTACCCAAATGGATAGAGAGATCGATCCTTCGGAAGGAAGATAATTGCGCTCTCGTTTCTCTTAACGAGCGGGAACGTCGTCGTACGCGTCGAAGAGTCGACCGAGTCTCTAATTACGGTAACTCCCGATACTTATTGCTCGTACTTTCTCAACAATAGGTTCAATCTCTTCGAATCGATCTTCTCCCCGATATTCTCACGTTGCGCAAGACGTTTTCGACGGGAAGGCCATATATCTCTCTCGTTAACGAACGAACGAACGAACAAACGTTTTCTCATACTCGCGCATCCTACGATATTATTTCCTAGGTTCGGCTGGAAAGTATAGGAGCGGAAGACATAGTCGATGGAAATCCTAGACTTATCCTCGGTTTGATCTGGACCATCATCCTGAGATTTCAAATACAAGAGATCGAGATCGACGTCGACGAGGAAAATGACAGCAGCGAGAAGAAGTCGGCGAAGGATGCCTTATTGCTCTGGTGCCAAAGGAAAACCAATGGTTACCCTGGCGTTAACATTCAAGATTTTACGGGTGAGTAACGACCTTTTGACGAGATTTTAATTAGCGGAGCCCCTTATCGTCCAAGTTCGTAATGGCAAAGTAAGAAACTCGACGATATTCATTATCGCAAACGTTATGGGAGCAAATGTGTGTACTCGAGAGTGTGCGCGAGACGAGAGAAAAGAAAAGAAAAGAAAAGAAAAGAAGGAGGAGAGTAAGTAAAGACGTAATTCGTGTCGAACAGGTTCGTGGAGAAGCGGTCTCGGTTTCAACGCTCTTATCCACGCACACAGGCCGGACTTGGTCAATTGGTCGGAACTGCAGCAAAACAAGAACATCGACAACTTGAATTATGCTTTCGACGTGGCACATTCGGAGCTCGGTATTCCCAGGTTGTTGGATGCCGAGGACGTCGATACCGCTAGGCCGGACGAGAAGTCGATCATCACGTACGTTGCCTCGTACTATCACACGTTCGCCAGGATGAAGAACGAAATTAAAAGCGGAAAGAGAATCGCGAACGTAGGTATAGCTATATTATAAAAGAGGGATCGGGGATTACGCCCTCGCGATCATTTTAAAAGTTTCTCACCGTCGACGCGCATGTTTTCAGATCGTCGGTCAAATGATGGACGCCGACAAGATGAAGATACACTATGAAAAATTGACCACCGACCTGCTCGAATGGATCAAACTGAAAATCCAAGATTTGGAAAATCGAAATTTTCCGAATTCTTTGGAGGGCATACAACGGGAGCTATTGGCCTTCAAGCAATACAGAACGGTCGAAAAGCCGCCAAAGTACAAGGAACGATCGGAGATAGAGGCCTTGTATTTTCACATAAACACGCAATTGAAATCGTTGAACCAGCCGGCGTTCACGCCGCAAGAGGGTCAGCTGGTTCACGACATCGAAAGGAATTGGGTAGAGTTGGAAAGAGCCGAGCACAGGCGGGAAGTCGCCCTTAGGACGGAACTGTTGCGTCAGGAAAGATTGGAACAGTTGAATTACAAGTTCGAGAGAAAGAGCGTGCTCAGGGAAGGTTATCTGAAGGAAATGATTCAGGTTTTGACCGATCCGAGATACGGGAGCAATTTGGCCCAGGTAGACGCCACGGTGAAGAAGCACGAGGCCATAAGCGCGGACATTTTAGCCCGAGAAGAGAGATTTCACGATCTGACGAACATGTCGGAGGAATTGGTTAGGGAGAATTATCATGGATTAGAAAGGGTAAGGGTGAGGGAACAGGAGGTATTGCAGAGATGGAAAGAATTGTTGGCCCTGTTGGATCATCACAAGTCCAATCTCGTTGCACTTTCGTCTCTAATGAGCTTGATGAGAGATAGACACGACCCTCGCCTCCATTCAAGAGTTACAGCTCAATTTCCAAAGCACGGACGTTGGCCCGCACCTCTTGGGCGTCGAGGATCTCTTGCAGAAGCACAGTCTCCAGGAATTGCAAGTGACGGCATTAGGGGAGAGTCAAAGACGATTGGGCAGGCAGGCGGCTCAACATTTGGCTCAACCGCAGAGCAAGGAGGTACCGCTTTTGAAACAGAAATTGGATCTCCTTAATCGGGCCTACGACGAGCTCGTGGAGTACAGCAAGGAACGAAAGGCCCGCCTCGAGGACGCCAGAAACTTTTTCCACTTTTTGCAAGATCACGAGGACGAGGAATCTTGGCTGATCGAGAAACAGCGCATTTGCAAGGCCGGAATATCGGCGAAGGACTTGCGCGCCGTCATTTCCTTGCAACAAAAGCACAAAGCGTTGCAGGACGAGATGAAGGTACGCAGACCAAAGTCCGAACAATTGTGCGAGGCCGGTAGAAGATTGATAGCCGACAATCATCCGTCCTCTTTGGAAATTCAAAATCGCATTGACTCGCTCCAAGAACATTGGAAGGTTTTGGAAGAGCTGGCCGCCTTGAGGAAGAAGCAATTGGACGACGCGGCCGAAGCTTTTCAATTTTACGCCGACGCCAACGAGGCGGACTCGTGGATGAACGAGAAGATGGCCCTGGTCGCGTCGGAGGATTACGGCGTCGACGAGCCGAGCGCCCAAGCGCTCTTGCAAAGACACAAGGATCTCGAGGGGGAATTGAACGCTTACAGGGGAGACGTGCAATCTTTGAACGCGCAAGCCGAGAAGCTGATCAAGTCGGGAATATCGACGCTCGAATTGTCCGCCGATCCCGAGCCCGTAGCGGAATTGGAACAGGAGGAGTGGAGCAAGGAGATACGCTTGGTGCCTCAGGACGAATGGGTCGACGAGATAGTCGAACGATTGGAGCCAAGGACCGTTCACGAAGAAAAATTGGTGCCGCAGGTGAAGAGCATGTATCCGTTCACGGGCCAGGGCATGCACATGGCCAAGGGCGAGGTTATGTTCTTGTTGAATAAGACCAATTCGGATTGGTGGAGCGTCAGGAAGGCGGACGGCACCGACGGTTTCGTACCTGCCAATTACGTACGCGAGATCGAGCCGAAGGTCGTGTCCGTTCAAATGAGACGACCGGAGAAGGTCAGGGTTACGCAGAGAGTGAAGAGGACCAAGATGGTGAAACAGGTGGTGCCGGTGCGAAGGGTCAAGTCGATAAAGTCGACCGTTAAACCGATCAAACGCAAGGCGGTCAACGACGGGGATAGCGTCGAGAAACGACGAAAGAAGATCAACGACACGTACGGGGAATTGCAGGAATTGGCGTCGAAGCGTCACGCCTTGTTGGAGGACGCCATTAGATTGTACGGTTTTTATCGAGAATGCGACGATTTCGAGAAGTGGATAAAGGACAAGGAGAAGATGTTGAGAACCGACGATCCGCGCGACAACGTCGAGACGGCCAAACGAAAGTACGAAAAGTTTTTGACCGACCTATCGGCCTCGGGGAAACGCGTCGAGGCGATAGACGCCGCGGTCGACGAGTTCGTCAGGCAGGGACACAGTCAGTTGGACAAGGTCAAGGCAAGGCAAAGGCACATTCATCAGCTATGGGACCACTTGAACTGGTTGAAAACGCAAAAGGAGAAGAGCTTGGAGGGTGCCTCCAGCGTCGAATTGTTCAACAGAACGTGCGACGAGGCTCACGATTGGATGTTGGAAAAGATAACTCAACTGGATACCGCCGAACTTGGGCCCGATTTGAAGACGGTTCAAGCCTTGCAACGCAGGCATCAGCACCTGGAGAGGGAGTTGGCGCCGGTGGAGGAGAAAGTATGTTTTCGCGAGTACCAACTTTTCTCTCTCTCTCTCTCTCTCTCTCTCTCTCTCTCTCTCTCTCCTAATCCCTCTAATTCGTCGATATAACGTGTCCGTAGGTAAGAAAGGTAAATCTATTGGCTAACAGCGTTAAGAGTTCCTATCCTCACGAGCTCGACAACGTGAATGCCCGACAAAACGAGATCAAAGATTTGTGGAACAAAGTGCAGAGCAAGGCGAAGGAGCGTAGATCTCGTTTGGAGGATGCCGTAGGTCAACAGATATTCATGAACGGTTCGAAAAATTTGATCAACTGGGCCGCGGACGTGCAGGAAACGATGAAGGCCGAAGAATCGGTCAGGGATGTGGCTACTGCCGAGCAATTGAGAAAACAGCACATGGAACTCGGAGAGGAGATAAAGACGCGCGAGGACGAGTTCGTATTAGCGATATTCGTCGATCGATCTTCATTAAGATCCGTGATGAGACGACGATAGAAACGGTACGATAACGCAAGATTTATTTTTCTAGGTTCCGGGAGGTCGAGGAGCTTGGAAATCAGCTTTTACATCGCAATCCAGCTTTGACGGACGTTCGCGAAAGATTGGAAAAGTTGCACGGACTGTACCAATCGGTAACGTCCGATTGGATGGCGAAGGAAGAGTGGCTCCAGCAATGTTTGGAATTGCAACAATTTAACCGAGAAGCCGATCAAATCGAAGCCACGACGAGCTCCCACGAAGCGTTCCTGGAATTTACCGACCTGGGCGAATCTTTGGACGACGTCGAGGCCTTGCTGAAGCAACACGAAAAGTTCGATAATACCCTTCACGCTCAGGACGACAGATTGAAAGCATTCAGCGACACCGCCGACAAGCTCATCGCCCAAGATCACTACGACAAAGACTAGTAAGTCGAAATAATTTGATCATATTCGATGTCGGTACGTTATTTCCCGTATATATAACGCTTGATAATAATCACACGCTTTCATCAGCATCGACGAAAGAAGAAATCAAGTTTTGGCCCGTCGAATGGCCGTTAAAGACGCGGCGCAACGGAGAAGAGCGGCTCTGAAGGCGTCGGAACACTATCAACAATTTTCAGCGGAGGTGGACGATTTGCGCGACTGGTTGACCGATAAAATGAAGACGGCGTCCGACGAGAGTTATCGCGATTTGAATAACTTGGAACGCAAGCTACAGAAACACGAGGCATTCGAAAGGGAATTAAGGGCCAACGAGGGCCAATTAAGAGCGGTCAACAAGGCAGGTAAAGCCCTTATATCCGAGGAGAATTACAGGTCGGACGACGTAGGTGAAACGTTGAAAGATCTGAACGATCAGTGGGATCGATTGGTCGCGCTTTCCTTGGAGAAGGGCCGTAGGCTCAGACAAGCGGCCTCTCAGCACGGTTACAATCGTACGATGGAGGATGCCAGGCTGAAATTGGAGGAAATCGAGAATTGTTTGGAGAGCAAACAGGTGGGAACGGATCTTAGAAGTTGCAAGGAATTATTGAAGAAGCATCAAACCCTCGAAAGTGACATGTGCCAGTGGGAGCAAAAGGTGGATGACCTCGTCGCCATGGGTCAGGAAATGGCACACGAGGGTCATTTCGACGCCGCGAATATATTGAAAACTAGCCAGGCTACTCAGAGAAAGTACGTAGACGTTTTCGTTGTCGTGCGAACGATCTCTCGATCGCGTTCGATCGATGAATCACAAATTGCCTAACGATTTTATGCGTTCGTATAGATTCCGTAGCCTGCAGGAACCTGCCAAAAGACGACGCGAAGCGTTGGAAGAAAGCTTACGTTTCCACAAGTTTGGATTCGAATTGGATGCCGAGTTGCAGTGGATAAAGGATCACTTGCCGCAAGCCTCCTCGACGACGCTCGGACAAAACTTGCACCAAGCTCAGACTTTGCACAAGAAGCACAAAAAATTGGAGGCCGAGATCGCGGGCCATCGACCGATGATAGACAAAACGTTGGCCTCGGGACAGGCGCTTATCGAGCAGGCTCATCCGGAAAGGAAAAAGGTATCATCTATCTTGATATATCATCGAACAATTTTTTTTTTTTTTTTTCTTAACACCGCATTACCGCGCCTACCTTTCGAACGATTAAAGCATCGTGAGAAAGAAAACTAAAGGCGAGACGAGAGTAAGAAATGATCATTTTTGCATAGCTGGAACACCTCCCAAGAATACTCGGTATGCAGAGGTAAGAAGGTGGATGCATGCTGACGATTTATTTGTGTCTCACTTCGCCTTACCTCGAATAACGATTTGTTTTTTATTTTACTCCGGTTATTGTCACAAAATGCACGCGACGACGAGATAAAACTCTCTCTCTCTTTTTTTCTTTTTCTTTTTTTTTTTTTTTTTATATTTTATTTTCGTCCGCTTATGCCCCTTCGAAAAATACCGAAATCTTGCGCGCAGGGTACAGGACGAGCCTCCGCATCTTTTCTTTCTTTTCTTTTCTTTTTTTTTTTTTTTTTTTTCTTGGTTTTTGTATGTGTCTTCCTACTCGTCCTCGCTCGAATACTAATACGCGTAATTGGTGCGTGACGAAATCGAAAAAGAAAGAGATTTAACGCCGATATACATTCGATATAGATACGGGAGCTGTGCGACTCGTTGGACGACGCTTGGAAAGATTTGCAAGATAAGGCGGGAGAAAGAAGTAAGGCGTTAGACTTGTCATTGAAGGCTCAGGAATTCTTCTTCGAAGCCGGAGAAGTAGAAAGTTGGCTAAACGAAAAGAACGATGTCCTCAGCTCGACCGATTATGGAAGAGATCGTGATGCAGCCACTAAATTGTTAACGAAACACAAGGTACGATAATCCCTATAATCGTTTCTCCGTGCCAACGTCAAATTGAAGTAACGTAAACGTTTCTCCATTATTTTTTACAGGCTGTAGAACTTGAATTAGACACTTACAACGGTATCGTGTCGGAAATGGGACACACGGCGGCCGCAATGATCAACGCCAAACATCCCGATAGTAAAGCTATAGCGAATAAGCAACAAGCGATCGCTCAGCAAATGAGGGCGTTGCAAAAGTTAGCAACGGTCAGACAGCAACGTCTTATGGAGAGCATGTACCGGCACGAATACTTCTTGGAAAGCAGAGAATTGGAACAATGGATCAAGGAGCAAGAGCAAGCTGCCGCTTCGAGGATTACGGACAGGATTACGAACACTTGTTGGCGTTGCAAGCTAAATTTAACGACTTTAAGCACAGAATAGAAGCCGGCTCGGAGAGATTTAATCAGTGCGAAGAGTTGGCCAGGAAATTAATTGCTAACGAGAGTCCCTACATTCAAGACATTGAAAACGACAAGAACAGTTGGGGTAAGCTAAAAAAGAGTATTCCCCCTTTAAATATTATCCTCCCTATACACGCGCTTTCTACGTCATTGATTTGTCCTTTACGTTGGGCCAGATCAACAGGGAACAGGGGGAGGGTGGGGTGTATGGGGTTGTTGGTTTCATAACGATATATATATATATATATATATATATATATATATGGTAGTTTATGCATCGATCCGATTGTAACATAAATAACTCGAGCGATCGCTTTATGCATCTTAGATACATCGTACAACTTTGCTACTGGGGTGTTGGGATACTAACTATTTTTGTATTTTGTACATGTAATTTGATATAGACAAGAGGAAGACGATCCCGTCCTTCAGGTACGAAAGCTACATACGATCATTCGGTAAGTCCTATAAGCCTGTCCTCTTTTAACATTTAACAGACATGCCTGTAGCGTAGAATGTCATTAATTATTGCGCACGAGTAGATGTAGTTTGATGCATTTATTTTCTTTCGTTTCGTTCGTTCACAAACCACAGCCCCTCCCTTACTCTATTCGATAATTCCATCGATTATTTTATCAGAGAATCCTGGCAACATCTTCTCGATCTCATTCGGAATCGAGAGCAACGCTTGCAAGCTGCCGGAGAGATTCATAGATTCCATCGAGACGTTGCCGAAGCATTGTCTCGGATCCAAGAGAAGGAAGCAGCTTTGCCGGAAGATTTAGGCCGCGATTTAAATTCCGTACTGGCGCTCATCAGACGACACGAAGGTTTCGAAAATGATCTAGTTGCCTTGGAAGCGCAGCTGCAAGTTTTGGTGGAGGATGCGTCGAGGTTGCAAGTCCATTATCCGGGTAACAACGCCATGCATATAGACCAACAACAACAAATCGTTGTCGCGCATTGGGAAGATTTGAAAGAGAGATCCGCTCACAGAAGGGATCAGCTACAAGCCAGTTGCGATCTCCAGAGATTCTTGACTCAAGTAATTTTTTTCTCCCTTTCGTTCGAACATTTCTCTTAGGTGGAAAGATCGTAAAAATTTATTAATAATGGACCATTGCGATAATCGTTAACTTAGGTAAGGGATTTGATGAATTGGGCCGCCGGTCTTCGCGCCGCCATGTCCACCGAAGATAAAGTTCGAGACGCTGCGAGTGCGCAAATGTTAAAGGCCGAGCACGAAGCTTTGAAGGGTGAAATAGAAGCGAGAGAAGATAGTTTCAGCTCGGTCCTCGATTTGGGCGAAGCTATGGTGCAAACCGGTCATTACGCGGCTACGGTAAGTTTCATAATAACAAAAAAAAACATATACATATATACATATATACACACACATATCGTTGGAACGACTCGCGTGCGAGGCCAAATGTAATGACTGTTTCAGGAAGTGGAGGAGAAGTGCAATCAACTTTTAGACGAAAGACAGAAACTTCACACGGCTTGGCAACAGAAGAAGGTCCACCTGGATCAATTGATAGACCTACACTTTTTCCTGCGAGACGCCAAGCAATTGGACAATCTTTCTAGCACCCAAGAAGCTGGCCTCAGCGGCGACAACTTTGGCGTGTCGGTCGAAGAGGTCGATGCGCAAATGAAGAAGCACAACGAGTTCGAAAAGTTGCTCGTCACCCAGGAGGAACAATTGACCGCCCTGCAGGAACACGGTGACAAGCTCTTGGCGCAAAATCACTTCGATTCGCCCACGATAGCGAAACGATTGAACGAGGTCGTACAAAGGCGAATCAAAATTCGCAGCTTGTGCGACGCGCGTAGAAAAAAATTGGAGGCCAGTCTGCTTCACGCTCAGTTCGTCAGAGACGTCGGTGAGGCGGAATCTTGGATCGGCGAGAAGCAAAAGAAATTGGAGGCCGAAACGTCGAAAGGCGAGGTATCCAGTTTGGAGGATAAAATCAAAAAGTTACAGAAACACCAAGCCTTCCAAGCGGAACTGGCGGCGAATCAAAGTAGAATCGAAGAAATAAAAGGTAAACTTTAGTTTTCGTTCGTTTATTCGTACGGATCATTGTTCCCGTCGATATTGAATTTATTTATTATTTTAACCGTAACGAAACAGCCAAAGGGGAAACCTTGTTGGGTCAAAAACATCCTGCGAGTTGCGAGATTCACGAACAGCTCGAACAATTGTATTCCTCTTGGCGAAGATTGCTCGTAGAGTCTGGAAATCGTGGAAGAGGTCTCGAGGAAGCGCAAGACATATTGGAATTTAACAATCAAGTTGAGAAGATCGAGGCTTGGATAAGGGACAAGGAAATGATGGTTCAGGCGGTGATACCGGTAAAGATTACGAGCACTGCTTGAGCCTTCAAAGGAAATTGGACGACGTCGACAGCGACATGAGGGTCGATGACTCGCGAATAAAAGCGATAAATGCTTTAGCCGACAAACTTATGAAACAGGTAAAGATCCTACAGAGAAATTCTATATGCAATTTTCTATAACGACCTTATGCTCCGATATAACGTATCGCCGTAATCGTATTGTCGTCAAATTTGAAACGAACTCTTGCTCGTTAGGGTCGTGACAACGAATCGAAGACGATACAACAGCGTCGTGACAATTTCAATAATAAATGGAGAGGTTTGCAAGGTGCGCTAAGTGATTACAGGGAGACCCTGGCGGGTGCGTTAGAGATTCATTTGTTCAATAGAGACATCGACGACACCAATCAAAGAGTTATGGAGAAATCGGTCGCCATGAATACCGCCGACGTTGGGAAAGATTTACCTGGCGTGGAACAGTTGCAAAGGAAACAGGAAGCGATGGAAAGGGACATGACTGCCATAGAAGGAAAATTGAACGTACGTGAGGACGCACGCGGCTAAGTTCTCTCATCATTTCCTTCCTCTCGCTGTGTACATTGAAAACAAACAAAAACAAATACTCGTGCATTTTCTCCCTCAGGAACATAGAGAAGAAGCAAGAAAGCTTTCGCTCAAGTATCCTGACAAAGCTAGCGAGATAAACGCTATGCTGTCGGAAGTGGTGTCGAATTGGGCCGACTTGCAGCGTTCGACTCAGCATCGTCGACAAGCTTTGAATCAGGCTTACACGTTGCACAAGTTCGAAGCGGACTTGCACGAACTAGAAATTTGGGTTGCGGACACGATTAAACGTATGGACGAGTCGGAACCGCCTACGACCATTTCGGAGGCCGAAGCTTTATTGGAGTTGCATCAGGAGAGAAAAGCGGAGATCGACGGTAGGCAGGATACGTTCAAGGCATTGAAGGAACACGGACAGAAATTGGTTTCGATCGACGGGGAGGTTAAAGGTAGCCTGCAACATCTCGAGGAGCTTAGGTTGAAACTAGTACACGCGTGGGAGGATCGTAGACAAAAATTGACGCAGGCGCATCAGTTGCAGTTGTTCAAGGAACAGGTAGATAAAAATAAAAAAAAAAAAAAAAAAATAAAAAAAGGATAACGCGAGAAAATCGGCTTGATCGTTCCTCTCTGTACTGTCGTTGTGCGTATTTCAGGCCGACCAAGCGGACAGTTGGCTGGCGATGAAGGAAGCGTTTCTCAATAACGACGATCTCGGCGAATCGTTGTCGGGCGTCGAAACGTTGCTCCGTAAACACGAGGAGTTCGAAAAGATGCTGGTATCTCAATTAGGAAGGATAGAGGAATTGGAGAAATTCGCGAACGACATTCTGGCGGAGGAACACGCCGACGCTAACGTAATTAGGCAGAGATTGGCGTCGGTTTGCGCGAGAAGAGACAGATTGCGAAACAGTGCTACGGCGAGGAGAGAGAAATTACTTGAGAGCCACCATTTGCATCAGTTCCTTCGAAATATATACGAGGTCGAGGGATGGTTGCATCAGAAGCAGCAGGTGGCAAGCGACGAAAATTACCGGGACTCGTCGAATCTACAAAGTAAAATTCAAAAACACGCTGCCTTCGAAAGCGAATTAATAGCGAATAAGGGAAGGATATCGTCGGTCGTTAACGAGGGTAAGGGATTCTTATAAGCGAGGCTACGACATATACGACCGAACAACGAACAACGAGCGAGATAAAATGATGATAATAAGGTAAAAAATGACGTTTTACAGGGGAAGCACTGATCGAGGAGAACCATTATGCTTCTAAAGAGATACAAGACCGTTTGGACGACTTGGAGGCGGAGTGGCGTCTGTTACAAGAAACGAGCGAATTGAAGAAGAACAGATTGAACGATGCCTATCAAGCGTTGCTATTCAATAGAACGTTGGACGAATTCGAGGCTTGGATGGACGAGGTGGAAACGCAATTGCAATCGGAAGATCACGGTAAAGATCTCTCCAGTGTGGCGAATCTATTGAAGAGGCACACCAATTTGGAAAACGACGTTTTGGGGCACAACGAGGCATGCGAATCGATCAAAGAGACGGCGGCAAATTTCGCCAAATCGAATCACTTTATGTCCGAGGAAATTCAAGAAAGAGCATCGGCCACCATCAATAGGTACCACAGCTTGCAAGAGCCAATGCAAATACGAAGAGATAATTTAGAAGATGCTAAATTATTGCACCAATTTGTAGCGGACGTCGAAGACGAGCTACATTGGTTATCGGAAAAAGAACCTTTAGCCGCCAGTAATGATCTAGGTAGTTCACTGATGACAGTGCAAAGGCTTCAAAAGAAACATCACGCATTGGAAGCGGAATTGATATCCCGAGAACCGGTGGTGGGTTCTTTGATCGGCAGGGCAACGGCCATGATAAGGAGCGGTCATTTCGCATCGGAGAGAATAGAAAAATTGTCCCAACAATTGGAAGAAAATCTTTCGCACCTACGTGACTTGGCGAGTGTCCGGAAGCTGCGTTTATTGGACGCGGTCGAGTCACAAATGGTAAATGTTAAACATCGTTAATAATCGTATCGATCGTCCACGAAATAATATTATCTTTAACGAGTTAATAGCTATAAATATCTCTTCCGATTGTACACAGTTCTATGCCGAAGCTGCCGAAGCCGAACAATGGATAAGGGAGAAAAATCCGCAAGTAACGTCGACGGATTATGGAAAGGACGAAGATTCCGTACAGTCTTTGCTTAAAAAATTGGAAGGGATGGAACGCGATTTGTCGGGTTTCGAGAGTACCATAGTCAATCTTAAGAAACTATCCCACGGATTGATAGAGAGGCACCACTTCGATAGCAAAAATATAGGCCAGAAACAGGGCGAAATCGAAAGTAAATTTAAAGAGCTACAGAACTTGAAGGATCACAGATTGCAACGTTTGCTCGAGAGCGAAAAGTTCTTCCAGTTTATCAGACAGGCCGATGAGGCGATCGAATGGATCGGGGATCAAACGACCGTGAGTTGATCGCACACTATATATATATATATATATATATATATATACATATATATATATATATATATATATATATACATATATATATATATATATATGTATATATATATAGAGAGAGAGAGAGAGAGAGATTCTCGATCCGTAATATGCAGTAAGATTTCATCCTTATCGTTTCAACGCGCTCATCTTTTTCTTGTTGTTGTTCTTCTCGTTTAGGTCGCCGCGTCGGAGGATTACGGACGTGACGTTGAAACACGTCGAACTGTTGATTCAAATATTTGACAATTTCTTAGCCGGCCTGACGACGAGCGAGAACCGAATTTCTGCCGTACTCGATGCGGGCCAAAAATTGATAGAACGTAACAATCCCGAAAAGGCTAGGATAATGGGAAAAATCGAAGAAACCAAACAGCAATGGGAAGATCTGAAGGAACTGGCGCACGCGCGACAAGACGCGTTGGCGGGAGCTAAACAGGTTCACATGTTCGACAGGACGGCCGACGAAACGATCTCTTGGATTCAAGAGAAGGAGGCCGCTCTGAGCTCTGACGGATACGGACACGATTTGGAAACTATTCAGGCATTGGCAAGGAAACATCAGGGATTTGAGACCGATCTTGGGGCGGTAAAGGAGCAGGTAGATCGGCTATCGCCCTTACTTAATCTATTGTCTATATTCTTCCTATCGTGTTCCCTTAGTCCGTTCTGGGATAGCCAACGAACGTATATATTTTGTTCAGGTCGAGTCGTTGATGGAGGAAGCATTGCGCTTGATCGAATTATTCCCAGACGCACGTATACACATCGATGTGAAGCACCAAGAAGCCGAGGCGACGTGGAACGAACTCTTGGAGAAGGCCGCTCAAAGGCGAAGCAAATTGGCACAGGCGGAACAATTGCAAACGTATCTGGGCGAATACAGAGACCTGTTGTCGTGGATAAACGAAATGGTGGCCAAGGTTACCGCGCCGGAATTGGCGCGAGACGTGCCGGGAGCCGAGGCTCTAATTTCCCGACACAACGAATACAAAACCGAGATCGACACGCGAAAGGAAGCGTTCGAAAAGTTTTACAAGACTGGCCAAGAGCTCATCGAGCAGGGCCACTTTTTGGGAAAAGAAATCGAAGAAAAAATATCCGTATTGCGTTTGCGAAAGCAAATACTTTTGGATACCTGGGAACAAAGGAAACTCATATACGAGCAGAATCTGGACACGCAATTATTCAAACGGGAAGCGGAAACTTTGGAAAATTGGATCGTTAGTAGAGAACCGATGTTGCACGACGGTAAATTGGGCGAGAGCATCCCGCAAGTGGAGGAGCTTATAAGAAAACACGAGGACTTCGAGAAGACCATAGAAGCTCAGGAAGAAAGATTCAACGCGTTGAATCGTATAACTATGGTATGGTCGATCGATACAACGATATTATTTCATCGAACGAATATCTTTCGATTGATTCTCATAATCCTTTTATTACCCTCGCAGCTGGAGAAAGCGTTCCGAAAGCAACAAGAAGCCGAGATGGCGGCGAGACAAGCCGAGAAAGAACGAATCGAACGTGCGCGAATCGAGGAACGAAAACGCAAAGAGGTACAAAGGATAACGGAGGAAAGAAAACGCGAGGAAGAAAGAAGAAGATTATTGGATAGTCCTCATCGACCTTCGCACGATGAAGTCAATGGGACGGTCGACGAGCACGAGTCCGTCAACAGGTAAACCAAAAATCTCTCTACGATACCCCACGTATACCTGTATAATCGTACTAAACGGGTAGCAACCTCCTTCACCTATTATCATCCCATTCTCATTTTCATTAATTTCAGATTGGCACCGTTAAAGGGTGCCACTCCGGTCGAAGTTTCCGAGCCGATTTTGATTCAAAAGACCCACGGTATACCTCACGTATTTGGCGATAAATTGAGACGAAGTACGCACGCATCGCTTTTAACCATATTCCATAGAGAATTTAGATTTATTAATCGTACAAACACGTATTTCTTCTCCTTGCGATAGCCAATGCGGACATAAAAAGAGCCGAAAGTATGAAAGTTGATACGAAGAAACCGAAACGTACGCCGAGCTTCACGACTAGACGAAGGACGCAAAGCTTTAGGAAACTCCAAAGAATGGAAAACATGGACGCTTTACCCCCCGTAGAGATACAAGGTCTTCTTGAAAGGAAACACGAATTACAGAGCGCTGGAAAGAAAGCCGCCGTTCGTTCCTGGAAGCAATATTACACCGGTGATTAAAGTTTCTTTTTTTTTTTCTTTTTTTTTTTTTTTTTCGATTCTCCTTAGATTCGATTCGTCGTTACGGATGAGTAATATCATTTAAATCCACCATATCGATTTCAGTGCTATGCGGACAACTACTGTGCTTCTTCAAAGACATCGAAGATTTCTCGCTTAGCAAAGCGGCTACCGCGCCGATTACCATTTTTAATGCCGTATGCGAGAAAGCGGACGATTATACGAAAAAGAAGAATGTATTCCGTTTAAAGTGTACGGATGGTTCCGAATTTTTATTCTTAGCCCCGAATCAACAGGAGATGGAAGATTGGGTGAATAAGATATCGTTCCATGCTAAATTGCCGCCGAGCTTGCAACTTTTAAGCTACGACGATTCTCAAAAGGTACGCGCTCGTTGATCATTTTCAAGACCATACGAATCGCATTACCCGTGAACAAATATAAATATACATGGAATATTCCTTCAGGAGGGTTTAGAGAGGCTGCATAGCGCTCCATCGGATCATCAAGATGATAATGTGTCCACCGGAAGTAGTCGCGCCTCGACGCCCGAATTGGAACGGAAAAATTCGGTGATCAGATGCGACGTTTCCAATCAACGTTCCCCGAGCACGGTGCAAATAGAATTTTTACAACAGCATCGACAAAATCGACAACGCCGTGATCCCCACAACGCAGAATTCTTAGCCTCGGAAAGATCGGAGCCACCTCAAACGCAAACCGAGTTTTTGCAAATGCACAGGCAACAGCAATTACTCGCGCAACAACAACAACAACAACAACAACAACAACAACAACAACAACAACAGCTGATTCAACAGGAACAACTTGCAAGTCAAAGAGATCAATATCAACAAAACTCGAGCGATAAACCTCCCATACCGCCGAGAGGAGCACCGCCACCGATTCCTTTGCGATCGCCAAGTTCCGAAAATATGGTTCAATTTCGAAGAAACGGTAAGCCAACAACAACACGCTTCTCTCGCTTCTTCTCTACGAGAGAATCGATCGAAGAAACGTTTTACGAAATTTTAAACTATAAAACGAATACCACAGATTCGGATCACCATCTCCAACAAGCAAGACCGCAATCGTATCAACAACGCAGTACAACCTTAAATCATAATGGATCTAGCCAATATCCTACGAACGAAGTGTGGCATAGGCAAAGTACCGTGGACACGAACACGCAACATCCAGGTACATATCACACCTATTCCCCCCTCGAATAATTACTCCAACGTATCCTCGATCTGATTCTCGATTTGCACCAAAAGCAACATATGACATTTCATGGTTTTATAGAATTAGCACCTCCCCTGCCATCGAGTGCCCTCCACCCACCGGAATGGCTCAGTGGAATATACCCCATGACCCTGGTCAGTCATTACAGCCATTTTCATACAAATTTCGTAC
>CAJVQX010000027.1:0-16324 GCA_911387935.1 Dolichovespula saxonica
TGTCCATAAAGAGGGCTCTGCAATATTGTTTTTTCTCGATTGCTATAAGTATATTATTAACAAACCTGTGCAATTGTTCTATGGTAGAGTGTTTTCTTCTAAATTCAAATTGGTGATTTGGTATTAGTTTTCCTTCTTCTATTATTGGTTTAAGACGTTTGTATATTATCTTCTCAAGTATTTTGGAGAGCGTTGGTAGAAATGAAATTGGCCTGTAAGATGAAGCTTGGTGTGGATCTTTGCCAGGATTAGGTAAAGTTATTATTTGTGCTAATTTCACATGGAGGGAAAATACTGTATCCTTAACACTGCATTACATATAATTGTTATCTGTCTTATTGTTTTTGGGATGTAGAATTTTTAAGATCTTCCATTGATGAGATCAACACCTGGTGATTTCTTATTTTTTATATTAGGTGTAGTAAAAAGAAATCCATTATTTTTGCATGAAATTGAAGGCTTTATTTATCATAGTTATAATGATTCGATTTAGGTCAAATATCCATAGTTTTGATCGTCAACTTGTTGCCATTTTAAAGGTAATTTCATTATGCCTCTCTCATAAAAAACCCTCGTCCCTATTGGCAAAGAACTGGGAGAGTCGATTTTCACATGCTTCCCTTGAGACGAAGTTCTCACCAGCAAAATCATTCGCCATAGACAGGAACAGGTGCTAATCACTTGATTCCAAGTCCAGATTATAAGGTGGATTCATAAAAACCTCCCAGCCAAGCTTCCTTAGCTTCTGGCGAGTCACTATCGATGTGTGTAACCTGGTGTTGTCCTGTTGGAACACAATTCTTCTCCTATTGACCAAAGCTGGCCGCTTCTGGGCGATTGCTTCCTTCAGACGGTCCAATTGTTGACACTACAGGTCCGAATTAAGAGTTTGGCCGTAGAGGAACAGCTCATAGTAGATGACTCCCTGTCAATCCCACCAAACACAACAAAATCTTCTTGGCCGTCAATCCGGCCTTGGCCACCGTTTGCGCCGGCTCACCTCGATTCGACCATGACCGTTTCGCATGACGTTGTCGTAAGTGACCCACTTTTCATCACCAGTCATCATCCGCTTCAGAAATGGATCGATGTTGTTGCGATTCAGCAGCGATTCGCAGATGCAAATTCAGTTCATAAGGTTTTTTTGCGTTAACTCAAATGGCACCCATACATCGAGCTTCTTTTTGTATCCAGCCTTATTCAAGTGTTACCAAACGGTTTTTTGTGCAATGTTTAGCTCCTGGGCAATCGAAACCGTGCTTACACGACGGTCGAACTCGACGATTTCCATGATTTTATCGACATTTTCGACAATTGGCCTTCCAGAGCCTGGTGCATCTTTGACATCGAAATACCGGAACGGAATCGACGAAATCAAAACTGTGCGTGATTGGCTGTTACAGTATCAGGACCATAAACACTATTCACATTTTCAGCCGTCTGCCTTGCGTTTTTGCTTTTATCGAAGAAAAACTGTAAAATATGGCGTATTTTCTCTTGCTAGTGTCCATTGTTGACGCGCGCTCAAACAAAACTGAGTCAAGCAATCACAAAATTGTCTGAGAAGTTTTTTAGTACGAAATCTTATCTTTCTAACGCCATTTAACGTTACCCGATCGCACTTATACCAAGCGAGATACAGATTACTAAAGCCATCTATTGAAAAAATAATGGATTTCTTTTTACTACACCTAATATATCTAATGATGCTATAGACTTCTTTTATGGTTACGGCAGATATATAGTAATGTTCGTCTTGTGAGATTTTATTGAATGGTTTTATTACGGTTTTGTTTACTGTGTTTCCTATATTGCTATTGTTAGTTTTGTGCGGTGTAAACACATTGCAATAATAATTTGCAAATTCCTCGGCCTTTTCTGCGTCACTTCTTGTCCATGTTCCATCATCTCTCTTGATTGCTGAAGCTGGTTTTACTGATTTCGTAGTTTTTTTAACGGCCTTCTATAGGAATACTATAGCTTGTGTTATCGTCTGATGATAACGATTCCAAGAATTTGTTGAATTTATTGTCGTTATAATTTTTTATGCTGTTTTTAACTTCTTTTGTTATTTTATTTAGATATTTCTTGTTACCAGGAGTTCTGTGTTTCTGCCATTTAGCTTTCGCTTTTCTTTTTTCTTTTATTTTTTCTAGAATGTATGTCAGGATTGTTCTCATTTGTTTGTCAATTTGTCTGATGGTAGTAGTTGCTCAGGTTGCTTCTTGTATAGTCGTTGTTATTTCTGTTACTGCTTGCTCGATATCCTTGTGTGATTTAAGTGTAATGTTGCAGTTTGTATTATGTTTTATTATTTTTTTAAACATCTCCCAGTTGGTAGTTTTGTTGCATAATGTCGTTGGGAAAGTATAGTATATTGGCTTATTAATACAGTTGCGTGCAAAAATTTCGGGCCAAACTATTTCTCGTTAATAATTTTTGTATGAATAAGGGTGAAAAAAAGTGAGTATTGTAATTAAAACTGAATCAATTAATTGTCGAACTAAACAACTTACATTTTTCTTTAAAAAAATAATATTGAATTATAACAAAAAATATTAAATTCATGTGATCAAAAGTTTCGGACCAAACAAACTTATGAGAATTAAACTATAAAAATAGCAACCAAAATTATTTCTCACACGTCATATTAATATCTTGTTGACATGCCTTTCGAAGCTATCACAGAGCACTCGAGAACGCGAATTTTTTTCGCCTTAAAAAAATCTTCAACAAGTGCAGATTGATGTTTGGGATCATTGTCTTGTTGGAAAATCCACCGTCGCGGCATATTTTGACACGCATAGGGAAGCATATGATCCGCTAAGATGTTTTTATACACAACTCTATCTATAGTGCCATCTATCTTTATTAGAGGACTGAATCCTTTATATGACATAGCTCCCACGTCATGATACTACCTCCCCCATGTTTTACAGCCGGTATTTGATATCTATAATCGCATCTGGCATTTTTTGGTCGTCGAACATACCTTTTACCGTCATTTCCAAAAAGATAAATTTTTGTTTCGTCAGAAAAAACCACTTTTTTCCAATCTTCGACTGTCCCATTTTCATGTGCCTTAGCAAATTGTAATCTCGCCTTCTTATTCTTTGCACTAATCAATGGTTTCTTAACTCCGACACATCCAAAAAGTCCAACTTCCCTTAATCTACGTGAAACAGTACTGCGGCTAACATCAGCCAATTTTTCTTCACGTAATTCACGTGCTATAATTGCACTATTCTTCTTTGTATCAACGACTGCCTTCCTTTTAATAAGTTTATCAACGCGCCTAGTCGTTTTTCTGGGTCTGCCAGTTACTGCTTGGTCTACGAAACTGTTTGTTTCTTTCCACTTTTTAATAATATTATTAACAGTCGTTTTTCCAATTGATAACATTGAAGCTATGTCACGAGAAACTTTGTTTTCTTGGTATAATTTGATGACAGTTTCACGAATACGTAAATGCGTGCGCTTCGGTATCTTGACCTCAAAGTACTGACTCTCAAGTGTAAACAAACTTGAGCTGCTATTATTTATAGACTTTTGAAGTTCACAAGCAAATCGTAGTTTTAATTGTTTAGCCCGAAATTTTTGATCAATGGATTTTTATATGTTTCATTATATATTTATATTCTTTCATTGTAAAAATTTACTAGTTATGTATTTCGAATACGCACATGATTAAAATTATATGCAATACTTAATTTTTTTTTCATCTCTATTTATATAAAAACTAGTGGTGAAAATTAGTTTGGCCCGAAACTTTTGCACACATATATTTTATTATTAATGTATGATCCGAGGTAAGGTCCAGATTAGATGTTATATTCAATTTGCTTCTGTTAAGCCCTTTTACAATTGCAAAGTCGAGTACATCTGGCTTCTTATTTATGTCTGTCGGTTGTGTTGGTTTCCCTGCCGATAAAACATTGTAACTATTGTTTCTGATTGTTGCCTCAAGTGTTCTACTTCTAGTTGTAAGAATTCTTGAGCCCCACGTGGTATGTTTGGCATTTTACATACGCAAGTGTTCTGTTACAATAATTTCAGGTATGTCCGAATTTCTGACATCTTATGCACTGAGGTATTTCTTTTTTATGTCGTAGTGGTTCTACCTTTATTATAGTATTTAGCGTTTTACTTATATTGAAAACATCCTTATTATTGCTTTTAGGTTTAAGTTCTACCATGAACAGCGGCAGTGGTTGTTTTGTATCATATTTCGTCATATTATTTACTGTTCTTGCCTTGTGTCCCAGCTTTGTAAGTTCGTCCTGATGGTTATATTATTTACAAAAAAAATTTTAATTTTATTATTCTACTCTTGTATGGTAAATTCCGAAACATTTTCCTGAATGCAAAGGTACTTTACAAGATGAGCACATGCACGGTGAAACTTTTTTTTTTTGAGGCAGAATTAACTTTGCAAGCCCTTCGTGGGTTTTCAATTCTTCCCCTGCCAATAATTCTTATTATGGTTTGTTGTCTCATATCCGCAGAAAGCCTGTCCAATGGATCATGTCTCGGCGATCTAATATTGCATTGAATATGTGATCCTGACTCTGGCATCGCTTCATTTACGCCAATCCACGAACATGCGACATCCATTAAAAATTTTTTAAACCTGATATGATTTCCGGAACTTTTTACATAAACATGATACGCATTAAATAATGTGCAGTTTATTAGATACAGGACCGTCTTCTTTGTCCATTTTTACACTTCAGTAAAATAGAATAATACGTCAGGTATTGATCCGCGCGATCAAAACCTTTCATGAATTTGTTATACTCCCGCGCACAAATTGGATTCATACTCTTCTTTTGTGTTCGTTTACTTATACATTCGACCATACTCGCTGAATGAATTGTGGAAATAATAGTTATCAATTTTTTGGATGAATTCCATATTTGTATCGAGATATTTCTTTTTATACGAAATGCCATAGGCATATCGTTTAAAGCATTAGTTTTCAAACAATTTGGCACATCTCTGTTTTTTCTTATTGTACTACAGATGTTTATTTTACGTTTGAGTAATTCCTCTGTGACCTTCACAATATTTAATAATTACCCATATATACATCATGCCAATGATCTAAATATGGCGATAGTACGGAAAATATTGTTGTAATTAGGGGCTTTCCTTCTGCACAATATATTTCTAAGTTACATATATAGCCGGATGACCCCTCACACGCCATTCGCACCAAAAGTCCGTACTTTATAATTTTTGCAGGGTTATACGTACGGAAGGACAGTCTTCCTCTCCATGGAATGATACTTTCATCCAATGATAATTCCTTCTTAGGCTTAAACTTTTTGAAATTTATCTTTGAGGTTTACATAAACTCATTATTATTGAAGTGCCAATACCTCCATAATTGTCGGAATCTGTTTCTTGGCATTGTATTTCCGACAATTGGTGAATATAATACTGGATGCGTTGCCCAGTAATCGTCCCTCTCTGGTTTTTTCGTTATTCCCATTATGATAACTAGTCCCAAAAATTTTTTCATTTCCGCAATAGTAGTGTTAGTTCAACCTTTATTCTTCGTTAATTCATTCACGTTATTATTCTTCTGTTGAAAATAATATAAGCTCGTTTCTCTGGTAAATAAATTAAATAAGTCATCATCAAGAAACAGTTCCACACTTGACATTATGTCCGGTAGGCATGGTGTTTGCAGTCCAGACTCTTCCAGACACCTATGGAGATTAGGTTCAAAATCAATTTTTGACCAATCATTTGATAAAAAAATCTCTTCCCCACTATCAGAGTCATTGATTACTGGTCTTCCATTATTTATAAATCTTCTCGCAACAATATTGCTCCCACTATCCGAATTTCTATCATTTTCGCTATTTGTATTATCGTCTACATCCGAGAACTCATCGACATATATTCCTTCACTGCATGACATTTTGAAGGATATTTTATAGCAGTAAATCTAAACTTTCAAGATGTGAGGGCTGTGAAAGACTATCTGAGATTAACAGAACAAGCATCTGCTTCAAAAATGTCAAGAGAAGACAATCGGAATAGCATAGTAGAAACATTGCGCTGCGCTGAGCCGGGATCACGCGTACGTGATCTCGGCCGATAACCGTTGGCGAGCGAAAGTCACTCCAGCGTGACAGCGGCCGGCAAAGTGTCTTACCAATTCTGATTTCTTTGTTGGATATACAATAACGTTTTGCTTTTTTTAATAAATTTGTTGCGAATTGTATATCTGTAACAAAAAAATAAAAATTAAAATGCCTCAATTATCTTAAGTTTTATAAATTTATGAATTATGCTACAATTTTTGTATAACGTAAATATATTAATTTAATAAAAAATAAACTGTTAAAAGTAAATTTAATTTAGTAAATTAGAGGTATAAATAAAAAAAATAAATTATTATATATAAAAAATTTAATCATATAAATGAAAAACTTCGTACCATTTCAGGCCCGTTCTGCGTCTTCTAAAGTAATAGTGATTATATAAGATTCATTACTTTCCGCGTCAATTAAGTTTATTTCAGTGGAGATGGCCATCTTGATCATTAGTCCGTACTACGAGTGTTTTACCTTGCCGGCTGAAGCAGTCGCAGCAGGAAGTAACGTCAAAATTAATGACGTCATAAATTTGTAACAGTACTATTGCAGTGTACTGCTGTCGATATCGAAACGCCATTGGCAGTACTGCCAGTACTCTAAGTGTATAACGGATCGCACCCTTTGTCTCGAGATCAGTCGTTTTCCCGCTCGCATAATAGATGGGATGAAGCGCGTCGTCATCGATATTCCGTCGCAATAAGATAGCACCGTATCTTTGTAACGACGCGTCTGTGTGAAGCTCGGTGATGGCATCCACGCGATACAAATTCAAGATCGGCTTATTAATTAATGCAATTTTAGCGTGTGAATGCATCGCTTTGTTCTTTTCAAATCGGAATTTCACGTCTGCCTTTAATAAATTCGTCAAAGGCCTCGCAATCAGCGAGTATTCGGGAATAAATTTCCTAAAATATCCCGTTAAACCGAGAAATCCTTGCACTTGTCGCACATTTTTGGGTTACGGGAATCGTTCAACTACCTCGGTTTTTCGCGTCGATGGCTGCACACGTCCGTTCTCGACAATGTGGCCCAAGAATTCTACTTTACTCTGCAAAAAGCTATACTTTTCCCATTTAATAAACAATCCCGCTTGACTCGCGGTGTGTAAAACTTATTGCAGTTTCTCTAACCCACTCTCGTAATTTGCCAATGTAATGATCAAATCGTCCATATACGTCAAAACTACTCCGTCTCGAATTAAATCTTGGAAAACAGCGTTGAAAAATTTTTGAAAAATAGCCGGGGAGTTAAACAGTCTGGGACAATGAAGACCGTGAAATTTTAACTTGATTCGTCAATCTCGACATGGAAAAATTCGTTCTCCAAATCCAACGTGCTAAAAACTTTCGCGTCTTGCAGCTTATCTAATTGATCTTGGATTAAAGCAATGGATATCGATCCTTTATAATTTTTTTTTTCAGCAGCCTATAATCAACGCAAATTCGATTTGTTCCGTCTTTCTTTTTAACCTATTTGCATCCAAACGCGGATATATCCGCGAGCCGCTACTATGTACTGCACTTACGACCGACCACGCGCGATGATACGGGCCGATCGTTAGTTGAAGATCGCTGATGTCTGAACACGGCACATTAAGTAGACGCATGATGCAAATGGGTTAACCAACACAATCGGACTCGCATAATCAGAAACTGAGGGTCTAGCGATACCGGCTTCGATCCACTTTCGTATCTGCGCATTCACATCATCCTTCTCGGACGCACTCAAACGCCTCGCTCGTTGATACACGGATTGATCATACTTAATTCTTTCGCTACTAACGTCGGCTATAGACGGAATCCACGTGACGACCTGTGTGTACGAGCGTCGGCTATAGACGGTATCCGTGTGATACCATTTGACTATCAGCCCCGCGATACTCTTGTTTTTAGGCATGCATATTTTTCAACGCAGTGCTCCGTTCAGTGGCGTTACTCCAGCGGCACGGTGACCCGTTTAGCAGCGTCAATCTGACGGAGCACACTGCCGTAGCGAAAGGGTTAAGCACGAGCGTCATCTTAACTCCTATTTCACGGGTTCGGCCGGGCTTGTAATTGTCAATAGTCGCACGGTGTTTTGGATCTTTGACGAGAGACAACTCAGTGGAGTTCACTTCCGCATCATTATATATATCAATCTGAAATATTTCCGGTACATCACTCGCAACAAGTTCGTCATACACAGGACTTATTTTCGCCACGCCTTACTCGCAGATCCACTTCATCCAGAAAATCGTGACCTATCAATAATTTGTGACGAAAGAGATCGTCAGAAATTACGAGAATTGAAATTGGATACGAATGTCCGTGAACCGTTATCATCGCGTCAAACTCTCCTAATGTTTTGTTTGACTCAGTTCCCACACCACTGAATGAAACTTTTTTATTAATTAATTTAGGTGCCTAGATTCTAATAAATTCATGTGCGCGCATGACTGTCAAATCACTTCCTGTATCAAGAATCGCTGACATTGGAATGTGTCATTTATTTTTACGTCCACGTTGTGTTTACTCGACATCGACGGTGCTACTATGCAATTGGTCTCGGCTTTTTCTGTTCTTTTTTTAGGACAATCCGACGCTTTATGCTCTTATTCATCGCAACCAAAACATTTCGGTCCTTTGTCTTTGTCGGGGTACGCGCCACTGACGTGAGATTTCTTACCGCAATTATAACAACGTTTAATTATTTTTTTCACATCGCCGAATTCTTTTTTTCGGCCGTCGGACTTATCACTTGATTTTGTGCCGCTGTTTCGTTTTTATCGCGCAGCGTGATCTCTTCAAGTGCCGCTAAGAGTGATTCCCTCGATGTAAAACGCTGGACGCGTGCTATATCTCGCAGGTGATGATCTGGAATTCCCTCGATGATATATCCAACGATGTCTTCGTCGCTCGCTACAATACGATACAACAGAATAACTTTTTAGTGGATAGAGTGGTGAAACGATTCATTTTTTTTCCACACACGATCTTCACAACGTCGTCGTAGCACTATTTTGTTGGGGTTGTGATGAAACATGCCCTTGAGCGCAATCAGCAAATCGTTGAACGTCATCTCGATAAACTCAATCCAGTGGAAGTGAAATCCGTGCAACAAGGAATGCACTCAGGCATTTTAATGTTGACAGTGATAGCATCAGTAATGAAGAAATGAATATTCAAGAAAGTAATAGCAGTAGTGATAACGAATGGACGAATGTCACAAATCACGATATTATTCTACAAAAAATACAATTTAGATCTGGATCACAAACCTCTGGTACACAACTAAATCCAAATTATACAGAACCATTAGATTTCTTCAACTCGTTCTTTACCACTAAGTTGATAAGGAAAATAGTTGAGAAAACTAATCGCTGAGCAAGTATTAAGATACAAAGGAAACATCTAAAAAAACGGTTCACATGGCCTACACGGACTGATGTTACAACAAAATAAATGCGAGCATTTCTCGGCATAATATTGTTTATGGGGACAATGCCACTTCCGAGCCTGAAGAATTATTGGACCACAGACAAGAAATGTAGGATCCTATACTTTGCCGAAATATTCAGGAGAGACCGATTCTTACAAGTATTTTGGATGCTTCACACAAATGAAAACATTTTAAGGTACGCGAAACATGACAACAAGGACGCAAAATATTAGTAGTTTTTTAGATTATATTGACAGTAAACGTCGTGAAAATTTTGTACCTGGGACGTAGTTATCAGTGGATTCGCTCTTTAAATTTGACGATTGATTCATCCACTTTATTGATTTCACTTCCACTGGATGAAGCAATGTCGTCATCTTTTGTCTTGTAAGATTCAAAGTAGAACTCATCAGTACTGTCACTATTAAACGTATCGTCTCTGGATCTTTTAGCCATCGTGTATAGGATATTATAAGATATAAAATACATGAAAACTCTGCTGGTTTCTCTGGTAGTGACACTGAAAGACTGACTCGACAAACTGAAATTCGTTCTGACCCTACCATGGTCTCACATCGTAAGTTTACATTATATGGAAGATACAAATTCATCGCTAAACGTCTCTAATTTCATTGAGAGGTAACTTGATTTCTTAGGTTAATGCTGGTGATCTGTGAATATTTTTTTTATCCCTTGCATCGGATAATGCTTTATTACTTTTCGTACTAGAATTGCTGTGCCCCCTCTTGCTCTGCCTGATTTATTTGGTGTTGTGTATATATCAAAAGGATGTATTTTAAAATAACTAAATGATGTTTCGTGTGTATTCTGTAATAGGCATATGTATATCTTATATTGATTAAGAAATTGCTGTAGTTCGATGTTTCTTCTTTGTAATCTATTGCAATTCCAGGATATTATTCTCAACATTCTCTGTCAATGCGGGTTTTGGTTTGTTGTAACGAGTTTTATGATTGTTTTCATGAACATTGTCATTTGATGCATTTGTCGTTCCATTAGGTTTGTTAATTTTTCTATCATTTTTTCTATTTTATTCAAAATTAAGTTTTCACTGTTTAATAATTCAGTTTTTTTGTTTCTATTAGGTTTTCTCTTTGTTATTGTCGCGTAAGTCAATGTGTCCGTTATACGATAGTTATCCGTCGTACGTGTCTTCGGGTCATTGAAGTTTTGAGAAGAGAGGTCGTTAGTTCTTTTTGTTTCCTTTGTTGTATTCATTCACTTGCGTTCTATTTCTTGTTGGTATACGACTAACTTCGTCTTGTGCTATGTTTTGTGTAATATTGATGGGAAAAGTTTCTTTTGTATTTCTTTTCGTATTTCGCAGCCTTTATAAATTGCGGGACGTAAAGAATTTAAAGTCGTGACCGGACGGAAAACAAATTAGTAGTATCACGTCGCCATGCAGCGACAAAATGGTTGTTTAACATTAGGACATTTAAACCGCCTACAAGTGACAAATAAACATCATTTTGTCGAAACACGAGAGAAAGAAAGAGAGCAAAGTCGAATAACAAGCGTTTTTTCTAATTCCTTTCGAATTCTATTTCGAGCTTGTCTCTTTCAGGAAGAAAGCAAATTTTAATCAGATTATCGACTTTGCCCCACTCTTGCTCTATACTTATCTTCTAATCGTTTTCTTATTTGTTTATTCGCGTCCGGTTATACTGTCAAGTACAAATTCGTTGCACGATCGGTTCGACGAACGACTTTGAAAAATGTCTACGCCGCCAATCAATGTCGTTCTTCCCTTTCCCTTCTCCCAATATTCTAACGCATAGAATATTTGGAGAAGCGCCGGGAAAGTCAGTCTAAACCTGGAGTCTCGAAAAGTCAGTCGATAAAACAAGTTCTAAAGGTCACATAGCGGACTAGTATCGAAAAGTCACGTTTAAGTTCAATTTTTGTTAATCTTGATCGTCGCGCGGAATGAACTTATAACTCGCCGAACCAATTGTAATCTCCGCGTAGCAAGAGCTGAGTAAACGGCGAAAGTCAAGAAAAGGAAGACGAATAATTTATTAATTATTCCTCTTTTCTTTTCTTTCTCTTTTTTTCACGCAACGGTCAAGTATCTAAATTCTTACATTCACTTTATACTTTTAATGTTTTATTCTGTACTCTTGTGCTTTATTTATAATTTTTCGTTTTTTTTTATTTCTTTTAATTAAAGTCTCTATTATTTTGGTTATAAAATTAAGGTCATATTATTATTTGGGCGAAACATTGGGCAAATAATTATAACTGGAGAAAGAAGGGTAAGTTCCTGATTTAAATCAGTAAACACGGGGCAACATAATGCTATTTCGGAGGAGTTTCAGACTGCATAATAAAAAATGAAAACGTTCCAATCCCGGTAAAGTCTAGTATTGACCAAACACGGGGCGAGTAACCAAACTGGAGTAAACGGGCAAATAAATTATTCGTTTTTGTTCGTGATCCAATCGACGACGTTACAGTAGCAAAAAACGAATGGGAAAAAGAAACATTGAAGCAAGCGTAGACAAAGTCGATAATCAGATCAAAAACGAATTATCTGTTCTTAGAGGTCTCGTTTTTCTAAGAGAGGATAATCTTCACAAAGGCATAAAAACTAGAGAACAAAGAAAGAGTAAAGAAAAACGCTTGTTGTTCAACTATGCTTTCTCGTGCTTCGACACTAATAGCTTATCAAGAAACACATACAACAGAATAATTTCTATTTGAAAAAAATTAAATAATTATATAATATTATATACTTATAAAGGAAAGCAAAAGAAGGATGTGTGCGTGATATACGTAGATAGAGGACAAAGGTATTTAGAATGAGTATATGTGAGGAAAATAATAGAGGACGATCGAGATCGACAAGAAAATCGGAAAGAATGAATAGAGAGAGTCGATAATAAGTCAGAAAGTGACTGTTTCAAGAAATGTATATGTATATAAATTAAGACAAATATGATTCGAAATATTTTTTTAACCCCTTGTCTTTTAAATCGAACAATTTCGTGCTCAAGCGGTGCCCACAAATGTTCACGAAACAAATTATATCTTACGACTACTTTTGAAGTAGCTGTACGCTTATTTACTTTATGCGATTGTGCCCTTGTGGAATTCAAATGAACTTGATACAAAAACTTTAAAACAAAAATTTTATGTGTTAATATTAAATTTTTTAATTATTTCCACAAGACTGGGAATAATTTCAAATTATTGGTACGTTATTCGTTTCTTTCCAATCTCATGATCCACTCCACTTAGGTGTTTATTTTTTTCCTCACTATTTTCATCTTCTATAACTAATCTTCTCATGCGCTTTTCTATGGTACTATCACATCGTTGTCATCAGAATCTAAGAATTTCAATGCTTTGAAACATTCAAAACTTCTTCATTATCCTTGGTTCCATGTGAACTACTTGCTTTTCTCGTATCTTTTCTCTTCAACATGATGTAGAGTTTGACAAAATAAAAATTATTAAGAATATTAGACTGCTCATAATGCAGACTGTAAGGAACGTGTCAAACTCGTACAATGAAATGGTAAAAAAACTGAAGAACAAGTGATCACGAGACAGACTCGTGATATTCGTGTTTGCTTTGAACAGTTAAATACAAGTCAGACTAGTGATAAATATGTTTGGCATAATATTACGACTACGAGCCTGACTCGTGACGTTTACGTTCAGCCCGAAATTTTCATCACGAGTCATACTCGTCAAAGTACGGCAAGGGGTTAACACTAGGTTTACGAGCGTTTCTTATATAATAATATTAATAATATAATTAATAATATTAACTGTATAGTGTAATCATATTTATTGAGCAAATTTTTTACAAATATACTAAATTTTGTTTGTGCATTTTCCACATACGATCTTTTTGCAATATATACAATAATTATTGCTTCTATTTTTTTTTGCAGTTGGCAACTTTTCGCGCTTCTGACGTTGAAGATGACAGAAATGAACCGTCTGATCTTATGCAAATGTTCTCCTTGTCTTCTCCAGCTAATTCCTCGTCTAAACAAAATATGAACTCCTTTCTGGATATTTTCGATCCGGTGCACTCTTTATATAATATCCACATTTTTATCGCTGCCAAAACTACAATATTGAAAAATATTTGAAGGGGCCATCGGAAATTCCCTGCATTCACACTATATTTGCGTGGCATCTGGTTAACGACGTCCACACCAAACTTTGCTTTATTATAAAAAGTGATTGTCTACTACTTGTACACCTGTATGTTGATGTTTAGAAGGAGGACTTTTACGTAGGTTTACTTTTATACACAGTAAGCGTGTAGTTTTCTAATTTATATAAATGTGAGGAAAACAAAGTCATCTTGTCCTTTTTTTCCTTTGCTGGTTTTGGCAGTTCTCTTTTGTTAGATCGGATGGTCCCAACCAAGGTTGCATTTTTTGCAAGCAATTTTTCAGCTAGTGGGATGCTTGTAAAAAAATTGTCTGTCGTTATATTTCTGCCTCGTTGTAAATATGGTTCGGCTAATTTTAACGTTACAAACTCACCCAACGATTTTGAGCATCGAGTTTCATCTTTCCCCATATAAGGGATACCATTCAAAATATATTTTGTTTGGACGTCAACTTCTAACCAAAACGTAATGCCAAATTTATGAGGTTTATTCGGCATATATTGCGTAAACCTGCTTCGAGCTATCGTTGGAAATAACTGTTCATCCATTGAGATATTTTTATATGGCTTATAACAAGCCTGGCTATTACTTATATATTTGTACTATATTTTGGATATCAACGCAAATTTATCTGTTTGTAATCTTTCGGATCGTTGGTTTTTTTTTTTTTTGTCAAAACGTATGAATCTCAGAATTTCTGTAAATTTATCTCTGCGCATTATATTAGTGAAGAAAGCGGGTCCCCATTTTTCGACCATAGATAAGAAACTTTCAATGATTACGCTACATTTGCGCACCGGACATATAGAATTCTAAAAAACTACGTAACTCAGCAACTGTGATTGTCCAGTCTTTTTTCAAAACTCTATGTGTTTTAGTTTATATTATCGAAGCGCAATTGAGATAACGAATTGGAGGCATCTTAATAAAGATTTTTCTTTCATTCTTATATTTATTATAGGAGGAATAATTTTACGAACGAAGCAAACATATAAGGATTGTTTATGAAAGCGGCTAGCCCCTCAATTTGACGGGTTTCGTAGAAATAGCTATACTATATACAAATTTTCAAAATTAGAAGGCTTAGGAAAAAATAATTGTGTGTATACATTCTTTGGACGAAATGATTAATTTACGATCCAAAATGGTTAAAATTAATGCTATGGTTTTTTGGGTATTTCATTTTGAAGTTTGAAATCCATCAAATTGACGGGTTCCGTAAACCTAGTGTTAAAATTAAGGCTTACTGTGTACTTGTAACTTTTCCAAAGCAACTTTAATTGGTGAAATTACGGAATGCAATATTTTATATAGAAATTTCAATACTGATGATTTATTTTCATTGGGGCAACTAAAGAATTGCAATCTCTGTTCTGAGGTTAATTTTGGAATTGTTTCCAACCAGTAGTAGAGTAATAATAGTAGCGAGTAAACAAACTTTTTAAAGCACAAATCAAATAACACAGATCAAAAACGCATACGGCTTCTATGATATTCATTTTGTGCTGGAGCTGTACAACAACAAAGATATCTGAGGACGTGGATATCAATAAAGAAGAACAACTGTTTTAAATTATGAAATTATATAATTTTTTGTCATAAAAATTAGCACTATGTATAAATAGCCTCAGACAATACTAGTAATATCTTCGAGTAATTCTTAAGATCTTTAATTTGTCACCAATATTATTAAGATTATAATACATTTTTCTGCTGATATTGATAAAAATACTAATGATTGTTGTAATTTTGTACAAATAATAAAATAAAATAAAATATTGTAATATTTCTGATATACAATACAAATAATAGTCTATACGAATGAGAATTAACACATTCAATGATATATACAATATATTATGGATAACGCGATTTTTTCCTGTTTTAACAGAATTACAAGATAACGATTATAATCACAGATAATACTTCTATGATGAAATTGATATGTAAAGGTATAAAATATAGATATAATATTTATTGTTCCCTTCGTCGTTACACTTTGGTCTCTCCTCTTTTACAAAACTTCTGACCACAGTTATAACTAACTTGTCCTATACTTAAACCGAACAACAATTACTCGCTTCGTTCTCCGTTTTTCCGTCGCATGATATTATCATATTAAAATTCTTGACCGATGCTTTAAAATTATGAAGGAGCTATTGTAGGTCATCTTTCTTTATAGGTAGGTCATCGTCCGCAGAATACACGTATAACATATTTAAGGAACGATTTTCATATCCCAATTTACTTTCATTTACTTTCTGCATTATCTGATCTATTAGGATACTGAATTACTATCTATAGATATACACTAAAATACACATACGATCAATAATATCCAACAATCTATTGTATTCATAGATAACTTATTAATTTTTCAGAGACATAGGTGGTAAAACGGTATGTATCAAACGATTTCTCCTTTTTCCTGTCTCTTTAATATTACTTATCTTTCTTTCGAAATACATACGAAACATAATCAATCGATTTTTCCTTTTTCCTCAGTCTCTTTTTTATTACTTCTTTTTCTTTCGAAACAAATAAGAAACATATTCGGGAAAAATCGAAGATCAACAGTAGTAGTAGCAGTAGTAGCAGTAGTAGCAGTAGTAGTAGGAAATTCTCTTGGGTCGAATTA
>CAJVQX010000028.1:0-27500 GCA_911387935.1 Dolichovespula saxonica
TTTGGCGAGTCCACGTTTGGAAATTTCAAACGAAGGAGAAAAATGGACGATCCGTACCGTATCCATGATGCGTACGATAGAATTAACGTTTGTTCTTGGAGAGGAATACGACGAAGGTTGCCTTCCGGTGAAACATTAAAAGTAATCACCGATAATTTTCCTTTTTTTTTTTCTTCTTCATTAACTTGAATTAAAAATACATGCTGTATTCTGCAAGTTCATGCATTACGCACACGACATACTTCTTATATTACTTTAGAATGTTACAACAATGGACGGTGACAGCCTCGTGACGGTATCGTACAGGCCTGATAACAGCAAAATCGTACGGAAATATGATTTCACCGACGACAGTGTCGTTTTGGTAAGTTTTAGTAATAATTTAAATCGCTCTTTCGACTCTTCATAATTTCATGCCGATTTATTATTTTATTTTTATTTTTGTTTATATATATATATTTTTTTTATCCATTCATTCATTTATTTATTCATTTATTTTTTATAACCCGATAAGAAAAAAGTAAGATTATTATCGAATGACGATTAAAAAAGAAAAGAAGTAATAAAACAGAAATAAAAAACGCCATTTTCTAAACCAACTTTCGTAAGATCTAATTTTTCATGACTGATGCACATACATACATACATACATACATACATACATATATATATATATATATATATATATTATATGTATGTTCGAAACATATATATTCGAAAGATCATGTTCGAATGATTATGGACGAATGATCTTGGTTTTAAGTAACAACATGTGACAAATGCCAACATAAAAGGTGCAAACAAAAGAATGAATAAACAAACCGTGAAAATGATAACGAAAAGTTTACGTAGCTGTGCCATCTGGAAGGATGAGATTAATCTTAAAAAAAAAAAAAAAAAAAAAAAAAAATTTTATTTTTGTCCTATACATGATTCATCTTATAAGAAATATTATATATGCAAAAACATGTTACTATTTTTTGTTTTTTTTTTTTTTTTTTGTTCCAGACGATGTCTAGCGAGAAGAGCGAGGTCACGGCCAAAACGATATTTCAAGCGTCTTCCATAAATCGTTGACTACATCCTAATGACTTTTTATTTAGTACAGATACACACACATATATATATATGTATATATATATATATATATATATATATATATATGTATATATATATTATATATATATGCATGTGTATATATATTTTATGTACACTCTTTTGATAATATTTTCATTATCGTTCTAACATAATTCATAGATTAATTCTATAAATAAAAAAAAAAGAATAAAAATGACTAATAAATTGATTAATAATATAATATTTTAAATGTCTACTATTGCTTATCAAGTTATCAAGTCACATGTTACGTGATATGCGGCGAATATTAAGATAGATTAAAAAAAAAAAAAAAAAAAAAAATGTTCCCCCGAAAAATTTGTTCGCGTCATGAAGAATTATTCGGGCCTTGATATATTTTAAAACGCTTACTAAACGTTACATTTTTAGTCTATTACAACAATGATTCGTGTCTATAAAAATTCAGCTATGATTCCGAGTAGTTAACAGGAATATTGGCGAACTGCAAGGGAAGTATTAAAATAGAAATATACATAATGTTCTGTTAGAAGCTTAGATATATTTTGATCATTAAATTCACGTATAACCATTTTTGCAATGATTATTTATTGTACAAAGAAGGAAGACGAGACGGAGAGAATATTACATGTGTGTAATCTTCGCGCCAAAATATTTAAAATATTTGTAAATATTTTTCTATTTTTATTGATACAGTAATTTTTTTCGTTCTCTCTCTCTCCTCTCTCTCTTCTTTCTTGTCATTAAAACCCACGTTCAAAGATTAACTGAACACAATGAGCACACGATAACGTGCGTTGAACCGGCTTGCGCCAATTGGCGAATTGCGATTTAAATTTTAACAAAGAGCGGGAAAATTAAATGACGATTATCGGTACGATAATATTGAGAGAAATGCGAATTAATTGAATATTTTTATTTACGATGGAAAGAATCAAAGAGGAAAGAAAAAGAAATGGAACCAAAGAAAAAAAAAGAAGAGAGAGAAAGAGAGAGAGAGAGAGAGAAAGAGGAAAGTTATTAAAGAAAGAAAAAGATAATCAGATAAGATACTTACGGTTGTTTGATGTATTGCAACGTCAATAGATGATCTCACCGATGAGTTCAGTTTCTGTTATACTGTAAGCATTAACCTTCATCGGCAATTGATCCTCCGGATTAATTTTCTAACGAACTCCTCGAAGTATCTCTATATTCTCCGAGATAGTCGATGAGATCGTTACCAGTTTTCGTGGCCATCCTCCTCCTCCTCTCTCTCGTCGTCGTCGTTTATATATTTTCTCGTTTCGTCCGATGCGAATGTTACGCGCGCGGCCGCGCGGCGCACGCGTACGCTGGACGCGTGAGACGACGACGCGAGCGGCGACGAGGCACGATTGACTCGAGGGAAAGATCGAAGAGAAAGAAACAACAGGGGCTACGCTTTGATATTAAGAAAGAAAGAAAGAATAAGAATAAAAACAATAATAATAATAATAAAAAGAAGAAGAATTAATAAGAAGAAGAAACACGAAGGAGTCACACCAACTATCTATCTTTGTAGTAGCTCGTCGTCCACGAGAAACGTATCGTTACTCTATCGACGCGTGACGCGCCTTACTATACACGAGCGAGTAGATAAATGAGAGAACGCGAGAAAGAGATTGAGAGAGAGAGAGAGAGAGAGAGAGAGGGAGAGGGAGGGAGGGAGGGAGAAAAGGTGGGTGGGAAGGGGAAAGACCGAGTGAATGAGTGCGAGAGAGAGAGAGAGAGAGAGAAAGAGGAGGAACGAAAGAGAGGGGAGAGGAAAGTAAAGGGATGCTTCTCGCGTCTCGTTGAAGAATAAAAAGGTTATAAAATCTCTTTGACTGATTCGTTGGTAGAAACCGCTCCCCTTTTCGCGATATCTCACGCACAATGTTTTGTGTACGGATTGTTGCGTCATCCATTCAACATGGCGCGGACACCTCACTCGGTAACATTACACGCGGTCTCTCTCTCTCTCCCTATATAGGTGTGTGTGTGTGTGTGTGTGTGTGTGTGTGTGTGTGTGTGTGTGTGTATGTATATCGTTTTATCCAATGTAATTGCGTTTTGACGAGTTTTTTTTCCCCCATAGAAAATGCACGAGAAAAAAATTTGGAAGGGACGAGTATCGACGAATAGTTTTTATTCCTCGTCCTCTTCCTCCTCCACCTCCACCTCCACCTTTATAACGATGACAAAGATGATGATGACGATGATCGGTTATGATTGTTCAAAGAGGATGCACCCACCCCGCTACCGTTCACATAACGCGTTCCTCGTACCTTCCACCGAGTGTCGTCGTAGTCGCCTTTTTGTGATCGTTCGCATTCTCTTTCTCTTTCTAACTTCATCGTTTGCTCTCTCTCTTCTCCCTCTCTCTTTGGGAAGGAGAGGGTAAACACACTTTTGTAGCAGCGACGGTAGCCGAATTACGAAAAATCCTTAACTGCGCATGACCGAAACACTACCACGCGCACGCCCACGTGCTTTCATTGGACTCCCTCGAGAGAGAGAGTTTCCGCGTGCGTACGTACGATCTCTGTTATTCTTACCTCTTCTTTCCCCCTCCTCCTGTTCATCCATCTCCTCCTCTCCTACCATTCCCGTTTTGCTCGACACTACCCGTTACACCACATATGTTTGTAAGCTTTTATTTCGTCCTTTTCGCTCGATTTTAAATTCCCTTACTTTTCGTTTACGATCACGTAAGAAGCACTCGATCGTCAAAAACGAACAAGTCGATGTATATTTATTTTTTCACTTGTAATTTGCATTAGAAAATTATTTACTACTGTTCGTATATATACGTATGATAAAAAAGAAAACTACATTATGACACAGTATTATTTAACATCTCTGACGCCTCTTGAGCATCTTTGCTCTTAATCTTTTCCAATAAGAATCTTTGAAATTTTCTTGCATCCATTGGGGTAAAGGATTATTCCAATCCTCGGGCGATTATCTCTTCTTTGCCAAATAGTATTCCCGACATGTCCTTTCAATCTGTTTATTCTACGTTCTTTTTCACTTTCTATTATGGCATTCTAAAAAATGAAATAAAGTTCTATCGATTCAAATATATCATAACAACGAATTTGTACTTTAAAAGTTGAACGATCAAATGAAGTTCCTGGAATAAGTAATGAATCCCAGAGGGATAAGTAATTTTATAATATTAATTCACGTACGTATGCATCCTTTGATTTGTTTTCTTGCCAAATTTCACAGTTTTTAAAATCCTTCTGCCAAGAAGAACAATCGACCTTATGGCCATGTATAAATATTGATGAAAACGGGATTTCCAATACTTGCACTCATTGTACTCATCTCTGTATATTTCACATGGTCTTATCTGAAAAATAAAAGTTATCGAAACCGATGAATGAATAAATAAATAAATATAATTGACTCCAAATAAACGTATTATGTAATGCCTGTATGTTATGTATAATATTCTTATTTCACAATATACATTAAATAAAATACTTACCATCCAGCATACTTAAAACTAGTTTCTTCTGGCGTTACCTTAGACATTTTTATAATAATATGAAATATTAAACTATAATAAAGTATCACAAAAAATATTCTTCGATGAGGTTAATTCTTCCTATTCATAGGATATGCATCGATCCACAAATCTTCTTCTATTAATCTCTTTAACACTTTTTAAATCGTTTATGACAATTTATAATTTAATTCATAAATATTTACAAAATAGAATTATTTAGGTATAGTATGTTGAACATATGACTTATACGAAACATAGAAATGATACTTATAGGATACCAAACGTATCCGAATAAATGATATATATATATATATATATATACACATGCATGTCAAGTTAGTACACTGACTTATTGCGCCATCTGTTTTATAGATATTTCAAGTACTTAATTATAGATTATATATGTAAGGTAAAAAGTGTAAGAAAGTATACATTTATTTATTTTATTACGAATGTTATAAAAATTTCCAATCATATAATAAATGGAAGAATGGATATATACAAGTTTGTCTGGTTTATTGGACTTTCCAGTTCCAGAAGAATTAACACAGTAAGAATAATTTTGTTTATTACATTTGTAATTGGACGCAATTTATGTTTTTGCTTTATGAAACGTGTTTCGAAGGATTTTTTTTAAACGTTTAGGTATATTTTAAAAATACGAAATGAAAGAGATTTGGATGAATATCTTAAAACTTTATTGGATTTGAAAAATCCAAAACATAAACAATTTATAACTGAATTGAAGAAAAAGCAAGGTTAGTGCTGTAATAATATATATATATATATTAAATACATACATACCACATGCATGCACACAACACATACACACATGAATTTCATTAGAGAGTAATAATTTTATGAAAAAAAAATATTAATAAAATTTTTATGTTATAGCTGCTTCTTGTAATGATCCAGCCGGATATAAGAAAACGAATGATAATAATGAAGACTGTAAGAAAAGGCAAAATGAAAAAAAAAAGAATAAGACAAAAAGCAAAGAAAACATACAGGTATATACGTTCAAATATCTATGATAATTAAGATAAAATTCGATTTTATTTTAATTATTTCAATGGTTTTGGTTAAAAAATCTCATAGTATTATCATTACGAGCAAATATTGTTTGTTTTTAGGTTCAAGAATAAAAACAGATAAAACAGAAAAGAAGAAACCAAAATTTGTGAACCTGTATTCGCAGGAAGGGCGTGATAGAGAAACTGTATTACTGAAAGGTATGTTCATATAATTTGGATAAATATATTCAATAAATATTGTGTGTGTGTGTATGATGATATCGAATACTTCGGTAATAATATCGGATTTTTCATTCTTATTGTGTATGTTCCAGGTAGACATAAATGCGACTGTGAAGCAAGAAAACATTCTCTGATAAATAATTGTACTAACTGTGGTAGAATAGTTTGTTTTCAAGAAGGATCTGGTCCATGTTTCTTTTGTGAGACATTGGTATGTTCTCGCGAACAACAAGCTATACTTTCTAGTAATACAAAGCAAGCTGATGATTTATATAACAAATTAATGGATCGGAAACCCAATAAGAGTTTGGAAGAATCTATTAAGCAACGTGATAAACTTTTGGAATATGATCGTAATAGGTATATTTAAATGCAATGCTTATCATGTCAAATAATATAATAAACATCTTATTATAATTTTGAATCTGTTATAGTGCACGACGTACAAAAGTAATCGACGATGAATCGGATTACTTTCAAACAAATAACACATGGCTCACACCCGTAGAACGAGAAAGATTACGGAAACGTGAAGAAGAAATCAGCGCCCAAAAACATGCATCTCGTTTAAGTAGAAAAGTAACTTTAGATTTTGTTGGTAGAGAAGTATTTGTTGGCCAAGAAGAGAGTAGTGAATTCAACGAAAATCAACTTGAAGATCTATACGAAATGACATCACATACTGATCCAGAAAAAAGCAATGTTTATCCAAACATAGATACCATCAATCCAATGGTAAATACATAATCTTATTACTTATCATATTAATTGAGAAATAATAAAAAGAGACATTGAAAGTGATTTTTGTCTTATATAGTATATTAAACAAGAAACGAAGCTCTCTATTAATAACAAATATTGTACAATAATGCAAACAGTAAATTCAAGACAAAGAATATATGGAACTAACAGATCAAGGTTTATGTTTAAGTATGCATCAGCCATATGCCTCACTGTTGGTAGCAGGGATAAAAGTGTAAGCATAACATAAAATATATAACTTTATTACTGCAATAATAAATTATGTTATAATGAATATAATGTTTTTTTAATTAATAAGTCACGAGGGTCGACTTGGTATTCTTCTCATCGAGGAAGATTATGGATAGCATCGACAGTTAAAACACCTACTAAAGAAGACATTTCGGAAACAGAACATATATATCGTGTTTTAAAAGATGGTAAGTGAAAATTTTTATTTGTTGTCATATATTTTCTATTCTTTTTTGTTTTTGTTTTCTTTTTTATTTTTTTTTAGAGAAAATCCAATTTCCGGATAACTATCCTACTGGTTCGTTGTTAGGCTGCGTAACAGTTGTTGATGTTTTGTCTCAAGAACAGTACAGAAAAATGTATCCTGAAGGAGAAAGTGAAAGTCCTTATGTTTTTATTTGTGAAAATTGTTATACTCTTCCTATCAAATTCCCTATACAAGGAAAACATAAGATCTGTAAGTAATTTAATAATCTTCCCAACAGTTATAATAAAGATCAATTATTTTATTCTGAATTTGTCATTTCAGATAAATTAGATAACAAAATTCATCAAGCTGCTATGAAATCTTTAGAAAAAGTTATAAAGGAGAAAAAAGAATAATTTATTGTTGTTTAATTTATAAATGCATTTATATACTTAAATATATAATTTTACGCACATATGATAATCTTATGTAGACCAAATAAATTCATTTTCACAATCAAATTATGTTATAAATACTAATTAATCACTTTAATTTTTCCCAAAATATTAATGATTTAATAAATATATATATAATTTACTATCGATATACATATATGGGGTGTTCCACGCAATATGTGCACCGTTATAACTTCCAAATATGCGTTGCACGAAAGAATGTTATATACAAAAGTTACATGGTTTAAAAGGGTATACTATGTAGTGCATTAATTTTTTTTTTATAGGTGGAAGATTTTTGGAGATTTGAAGGTCAACTTTGTTTTTTTTTTTAAACAGAATACTATATTTTTTATACCGAATATGGTAGAGTATCGAATTATAAGTAAAAAAAGTATTGATTGTTATTGTATTGATGCAACTAGTGTAAGTGTTCAAAATGATATCCATTAGCATTAATAGAGTGATGCAATCTATTAACTAATAAAGAAACTGTATTCTGAATCATATCCGCACTGAGTGTAATGTATGCTTCACGAATACAATGTTTCATATTCTCAGGTGCCGTTGGTGGTTCATGATACACTGTGTCCCTTTAATATGCTCCACAGAAAATAATCTAAAGGAGTAAGGTCTGGTGAGCATGATGAACACAGAAATTGTCCACCATGACCAATCCATCGATTGGGAAATTTTCTATTTAGTACTTGCCTTACATTACGTGCGTAATATGCAGGACAATCATCATGTTGATACCAGATTTGCGTACGGATATTTAAAGGTACATTTTCCAATAAAGATGGTAAAGTGTCATTTAATAAGTTAGCATATTTTTGTCCTGTTAGTTGATCATTAATAAAATATAGCCTGATCAATTGGTTGCCCAACATTCCACACCACACATTAATGCTCCATTGATGTTGGTGGTCGACTTCTCTCATCCAGTGAGGATTTTTTGGTGCCCAATATGCATATTTTTCAAATTAATCTGACTGCGATTAATAACGTTGCTTCATCGGTGAACAAAACTTCTTGCAAAAAGAAATTATCACTGTTCATTCGATGCAGGAACCACTGGCAGAACCGAACGCGGTTTTCATAATCCGTCCATGGAGCTCCTGATGAATTGCTAGGCGATAGGGATGATGTTTTTCATTATGTAGTGCACTTGCTTTGATAATTCCAGATCATCGTGAAATCTGTCGTTACGTTACGTTTAGTAACATTTAAAACTTCCGGTTCGTCGAAGCGATTCACACATTCTCTCAAATATGGCTCGAGATGGATGATTTCGACCAGGATACCTTACAGCATACGTGACCTTGGCTCTTATTGCATTTTTATGGCACTTACCATTAACTAAAAGCATATCAACTTTTTCGCTATTACAAAATTTCATTTTTACTTTTATCTGCGTGATAATTATTCACAAACACCAAAGGTAATTTCTTCAATACTAGATTATGAACATGTAGAAGATTGCGAATCATGATAGATGTTGTTGTCATGTTAATAAACACTGTCACGTATAAACATAGCTGTCCTGCTGAAATCTGTGATATAAGGTTGAATCTCCAACTTGATATTACGTGAAAAAAATTTTCAAGTAATAAAGTGAAATTACTCATAAGCTATTAGCTCTAGGGCTAATAACGGTCAATACTTTTTTACTTACAATTCGATACTCTACCTACTTTGGTATAAAAAATATAGTATTCTGTTTAAAAAACAAGTTGACCTTCAAACGTATAAAAAAAATTAACGCACTACATAGTGTACCTTTTTAAACCATGTATAAAAAAAAAACATTATAAAAATATAATTCTTTCAATGTATACAAAACGTAATTTATTATCTGTTTACAATGTGGATAACATTATTAGAAAATTAATTGCATGTTTATGAAAGCACCATTATTGTAATGCGATCATCTTACATTTATTGTACAGTTTATATTTTTTCTGTTGTGTTGCACTTATCTCACTACTTAAATACGTTATTAATGAAAAAATATTATCAGTTCTCTCAGATATTAGAATAGTCAATTGATATATATTAAATATACATTAATATTTTTCTAATTTCTGAAATATAGAAAGGAGCAATTTTATAAAAACAAAAATATTATATGTATAATATTCTACCAAAGTTCAATTTTAATTATAATAGTTTAATCGGTGTTTCTCTCAGTATATGTATTAATTATATTGATAAAATAATTTTTTTTCCATATTTATATCAAACCTGTCTATGTATATGTATATATGTTACTTGTCAATTACTAAATCTAACAAACTTCAGAATTGGATATAACTTATTAAGCACCTGAATTTTGCAAATTAAAAAAAAGAAAAGTGGAACACACATATTTTCTTAAATACAAAGTCTTATTTCTCTAAAAAAAAGAACATACAATTTTAAGCAATATCTTCATAAATATAAGCTAAAAAATTAACAAAATTTTTTATCTATTTACTCAGTTTAGTCATATTTTACAAATAATTTTGTAAAGATATAATGACGAAAACATTGATATTCTCAAATCCTAAAAAGTCACATATGATTGTCTTAAAAGAAAACAACAAATATTATAACTTTTCATAAATCAACATAAATATGCATAAATAAATAGAATTAAGCTCAAATAAATCAGGTAAATGAGGAATGTTTGAATATGCATTATAATGTAATATATGTTATTTTATTATTCGTTCTTTAAACTTTAAATCTCTTAAGTATTTGAAAGCAGAGCAACAAATTGCTAAAAAAAAAAGAAAAGATTTTTACTTCATTATATTATGAGAATATTGAATAAATTAAACAATTTATATATAAAATATGATTGCAACATTAAACAAAATGTTATACCAAGGAAAAATAATTACTAAAGAAAACTATATATATATATGCAAATATATCTAGATCTCTAATATTTTATGACTTCTCATTCATGTTTCTTTTTATCTTAATCTTACTGTGCTACAAAGTATATATTTAAAAAGTTATTTTTAAAGATCTTATCAAGAAAAATCATTAATATTTGCTGTACTAGGCCTTATTTAACCACTCGATATAATAAAAATTTAGAATTGTTAAAGGTGTATCCAATTTATATATAAATTAAATAAATAATAAATGACATTTTAAGAGTCTAATAATTTTACAATCATAATATTATAACTTTGTTTTTGAAGATTTGTTAAATAGCTTCTATTATTACACTATTTCATTCAACACCTATTATATTTTTATCTTAGAGACAATAATTTTAATAAATAATATCTTATTGAATTTCAATACCAAGTCGTTTTTTTCATATAAAAAATTGATTTAGATTATTTCCAACAGTATATAAACTATTTTTTAATAAGTTTCCCCAGTCATGTCTTTAATTGTAATGGCATATTAATAAAATAAACAGATATTTTATCTATTTGGCATTTTTCAAGATAACAGTGGTTACATTTTTAAATTCTTGTACAATCAAGGCAACTCATCTTCAATAGTCTTCATCATTACATAACAAGGAGCTTTACTCCAATTATTGTGCAATAAATTATTTTATAAGTTATTATATGATAATATATGGCATGTGTGAAAAGTACTTACATTCCATAATTATTAATAATACTACAAAGTTATATATTAACTAATAGAAGCCTGGAAAATGAATCATTGTAAGCACATAAGAAAGTTACTATTTAATATTTATATTTTTAAATGAGATTCTCTATATATACTACTCTTTATTAAATAAAGTGAAGTAATATGATAAATCTCTTTAAAAATTTAATATGAAATTAACTTCTGTATAGCCATGTATATAATATCATAGTTCATCCATATTTTGAATTTGTATTAATCATATTACAGATGTTTTATAGGCCACCACATCAGTATAATAATACTAATATATTGATATCACAAGCCTATTTGCACATTAAAAATTAAAGTAAATAACTTCATATTTTCTCTACTTCAAACTTAAATATTTAAGTAGTATATTACATAACATTTTCTAAATGTTTTTACATTATAACTGGAGTATATGTAGATAATATTAATACATGTTTGTCTTAATTTGGAAATAACCATCTTTTTCTTTTTTTTTTTGTTTGCAAGGACCATATAAATTATATATACTCTTTCTCATAACTAAATCATATTTATAAATAAAATATTACCTTTTTTTTTTTATAAAGGGACAATAATTTTATATATAAGTTGGAGAATCTTTCAAACTTTCACCACATGCTTCACAATCAGAAACATTTTTCTCATTTACTAATGTACACTTCGGACATTCTTTACCACCACTTGCTAGTGGTTTATCTTCATTTCCTTTATATTTAGATTTCATACACATTTCACAAATTTCTCTTTTGGGTGAATTTAAGTAGGTGCAAGTAGCACAATTCCATTTATTTTTATCTTCATTATTAGCTTCTTTTTTCGATTCTGACATATCCAAATTATTAATTGAATTGGTAATCCTTGAAATTTGTTCAGATGAATGATGCGATCGTTGCATTGGTAAAATCCGACTATCATGTTTTTTTCATTGTACCATGTAAATATGATTGATTTTCTATTGTAGCATCGTTATGATATCTATTTGAATCTGATAAATCAAAAGAAGAGGATTTCTTTTTAATTGATAATGTATCATGATGATGTTTTCTTCCATTTGTGATATGATTATTAATATCTTTTACATCTCTTCCATTTTTTTCTTTCTCCAATTGATAAATATAATACTTTTTCTCATTTTCAGAAGAACTTAATGGCTTCTGCTTGAGAGATCCTAAATCTGGCTCTGTTTTGTTTAAAATATCTTCTCTATCGCCAAGATCCTTTGAATATCCCTGACTTTCTAAATTTTTATAAACGAAGTCCCAATTTTCATGAGCATTCTTCTCTATATTCAAAGATGGTTTTTATATTTTTTATCAACTTTAGCATAATCATAATCTGAATCAATAGGCTGCCTTTTATAACAATCCACTTGATCCATATCAAAAGTTTTTTGCAATGATGATTTCCTACATGTTTTATCGTAATTCTCGACTGAAAGTGGCATATTAAGCTCTACTAGCCTGTCTGCAGCTACTCTTCTTGTATATGCTGGTACTGTAGGATAATAGGGATTATTATAAATATTACCACATTTATTTCCAGGTGGCATACATCCATATGTACCATAATGATTTAGCATGCCATGGTCCATTACATTAAAATAATGGTAATTTTTAGATATCACATTTGCATCATTAATACATCCATAGTCTGAAGGACATGGTGGTATACTGTAATTATTAGACGGCATATGATAATTAATAGGTGGTGGTACTGTATTCATGGTTGCAAGTTGTGGATAATGATAGTTTCTGTACATATCAACTTTTACACGATTTTGGTGTAATTTTTCCAGAAAACGTTGGCTTAAAGCTCTGATAGCTCGTTCAGGATTTCCAACATGATTCTCACGGTATTCCAAAATCTCTAGCCAAGAAATTGTATAATTTTTTGAAACACATTCCCATATCTGTTTTAAAACCTGCAAACAAATTTCAATTTCTAAATAACACATATAACTACAAATTTAAACGATGTATTAATGATAGATACATAAAAATAGTACCTGACATTCTACAAAAGCCACTATCGCATCTCTACTAACATTAGTTACTTTGTCTGGATCTATTGGACCTTCTAAAACTAGCACTTCCCTGCCTGCATGTTTATATCCCATTAATTCGAACATCAACTCTGCCCCTATTAAATTAGCTTGTACTTCATATTTGTAAAATCCACTGTAAATCTATAAAATTAAAATTTAATTTGACAAAAATATAAAAGAAATAAATAAATAACATATGATATATATGATACATACTAACCCTTAATATCCTATACTCTTTTCTCCAAGGTTGTGCAATAAGATTTGCAGCATATAAAGAAATAGCACTCCAAGCAGTGGCTGCTCTGTAACCGCTAAAATCTTGTAATGTAGCAGCAGATCTATGTAAAATATCTGCTGTTTCATGAAACATATATTTACTTTCATTAGGAACAAGGTACAGGTATTCCTTGATAATTCCTAAAAATTTAATAAAAATTTCTGTGATTAACAAAATTTAAACAATATATTTTTTATCATTTTATGATAGAATCTAATATATAACATCTTTTATTACATTTATACCTTCTAGCTTACGACGTTGATCTAGTTTTAAAGGACTATCATCAGTTTGTAGGTAAGCCAGATGACTTTGTTCTAATTTCATACTAATTTCTTGAAGTTTATCTTTGCTCCGAAGAATTAAGTCATTTGCCATTTTTATTTCTAAGATATTAAATAGATATTATTCTAAGATATTAAATAGATCATATCAGTCGTCAATTTAATTCTATTTACTTGCGTTATAAGACAAGTGAGTAATTAATTTAATTAAGAAAAATCCCGTTTTAAAAGCAAAATTAGTTGACTAAATATAAATTTAGATATTTATTAGAATGTATAATTTATACCTAATTAAAATTGTTTTTTTTTTTACACAAAACGTTGCAACATTTTATCAAGTTTGGTAATTATATATTTTTTTGTAAAATAATATAATAAAATAACGAAATAGAAAATACACTATTTACACGCGTATCATAATCGCATTTATAACAAACCTCCTAGAAATTCAACGTTGAAACAAATTCTTGATACGAACTATGGCTAGCTCCAACCTAAAAATAAATCCTATATATAGAAGAGGTGCCACGGGATTTTCTAGGTGAGCTATCATTATATCTTTCTCATTTGCACGATGTCCCATTTCAAATACATCGATTCATTAAATTTATCATAACTAGATAACATTTTGTATCACTCAAAAAATAGCAGTAAATATTTTGCTATGTAACTTTTTTTGGTTATGTTATGTACGTCAAATGCATAAACCAATCGTATCGTAGAGATGGATGTTCGTTTTAAATTTTTGGAATTGTCCAATCTTATTGTTTGAAATATATTTTTTTTGTACCGCTTATATTAATGTATTACAAATTTGATATATTATTTATTAAAAATTATTATCTATCATTTAGTAACTACTAATAAATATACTAAGTATTATAAATAATATTAAAATCATTAGATAATTAATTATATTGATAAAAAATATTTAAAAGATAAGTATATGTTCGGGTCTATTATATTTTTTGTCTTTATAGTGTTATTCCATTTCGTTTATTTTAACGACAATCTATAATACATTTGTTAAATTATAAAATTATATTGTAAAACGATAATTTTGTCATAAAGATACCTTTGGTATTAATACTACATAATAAATCATTTTTATACTTTTTCATATATCATGCCAAAGTGCATCAGTAGATTTTAAAAATAAATCTCATCATACATTATACCAATATTAAATAAATGCTTTAATGATAAATCTTACAAAACACAGTCGATTCTTATTTTTTTGAACATATAATATAATATAAATCTGTATGTAAAATTCTTCCTACTTTGTTAATATTAAAAAAATGTACAAAAAAGTAACATGTTATACAAATCGCAATTGATATTTTTGCTCAATGTTGTTTACCATGTTACCAAACAATGGAAGTTTAAAATAAAATATATGGCTGACATAATAAACATTTCTTTTTTCCCTTACTGTAAATATCATTTAAAATATTTCATATAGATGGTTATGTAGGATTTATGTAGAAGCCACTGTAAAAATAATATGGCTGTATACATACGTTGTTTAGAAATATATTAACAGTAAAATTGTTGACTTTAACAATACAAATAATATAGGTAACATATATTTTCAATAAAATAATGGTAATACGATGATACTATGAAAGATTTTTACAGAATAAAATGATATAACTTCATGATTTTAAAACAAAAAATGTAATTGCTAATATCATATTATATTACTTCCTTAAGGTACGTATAAATGTATACTGTTGTAAATAGAAAGTAAGGATGTGCGATATCATTTAAAGGGTATTATTCAGATCTAGACGTGGCCTTTTAATGCGAATTGTAGTACTTTCATCTTGTACATCACCATTAGCTGATAGAAATTCTCTTTCCTATCTGGATTCTAAAACATTTAATATTAACAAATGTAATCTACAATTTTTTGAAGACTATTATAATATAGGTTTTTATCACATACTTGTGATACCTTTTTATCCCATTGTTGATGAAGATACCTAAGGAGTATAGTTGTCTTTTCTGTAACTATAACTGTAAAGGATTAAAAGATTAAAAATTTTCAATAGTTCTAATTATAATAATCTATAATTATATTTTTAAATAAATTAAATATAGAACATACTTTGTTCAGGTGGATAATCTTTAGTAGGAAGATAGACTGATGGCCTTTTAACACAGGTTCGGTTTCCATTATCGGTATGAAAGTTGGCAAAGTTATTTTCATCGTGTGAAGGAAGTCCCCTTTAAAAATTCTGCGACAGACTATATACAATAATATTTTCATATAAATATTAAACAGAAAAATCTATCTTTCTTTTTTTCAATAAATTTAACCATCATAACCTCAAATAATAAACTACAAAGCTGTACATCATTTGTAAAAATAAATACATTTTCTCTTACCATTGTGAAAAAGTTAAAAATCCTGTTATTAGTACGTTAAAATCCTTGCACAGCAGAGAAAAAACGTTGAGAATAATCTAATTCATGTAAAAAGAATATTAAACTGTCTTCAACTAAACACGGAATATGTATTGACTAGCACGTAGGTCGACATACTAAACATAAAACGTTAAAAATTTCGTAGAGGCCGTTTTTTATTCATCAAAGTATTATTTACAAAGTCAACAAAAAGAATTTAACATAAACAAGATAATATATTCTTCGAGGCAAAAAAGAAACGATCGCAACTTAGGCCCACGGTGCACTTCATCAATTTTCTTAACTTGCATTGACGTTACAAACTTATCTATAGATAAAGAAGAACCAATAAAAAATCTTCGTTTCCGTTGTATACTCGACTGCACATACGCATACGTGTGCGCATCCTGTAGTATTTTACGAAAGCAAACTTAACATATGTTCCAATGTCAATGTGACGTGTCGAATGTTTATCAACAAAACTGACAATCTCATTATAAAGTTTTTCAAACATTAATTATTACTATCAACACTTCTATATAGTGAATGAAATCGATGAAATAATATAAATGAAGTATAATACTATGTATAAAAATGATGAAAATAACCAATAAATAATATTTCAAAATTACGGACACTTTATCGTTGTTAGCTTTATAATCGTGTAAAGCTATCATGCATTGCAGGAAGTGGGTTAAATTGAAAAAAAATAATGATTGGTATGAATTGGAATCGGAATCAGCTACCGATGAAAAACAATGTCTTGTACGAATTAATTTTGTTCAAGCAGCATTTGACTGTAATAATGAACAAGTGATAGCAATAGACTCCAAAGGTATAGCTTATCACGTTGACTTAACGAACGTACATCCATCCTATCAAAAACTTGGTATGATAGGACAAGCTTGTTTTGTAGCATTCAATCCTATAAACAATAGCGAGATAATAATAGGTCTTACCACAGCTGATATAAAGCTTATGAAGATAAATGCAAATATCAATGAATTTTGTTTAATATCAGGGCATAAATTACCAGCAACAAATATCTCTTTTTATAAAGATTACTGCCTAACGTGTTCTTATAAAGAAGTTATAATATGGCACTTAAAATCTTTTAGTAGAGTACACCAATTACACATTAATACTACAAATGTATCTGTAAAGAAAGCAAGTTTATCGAGCTTAGGTCACATTGTTGTATTGTATCATAATGATAGCATACAAACTTGGATGTTTAATCAGTTAGATACTGATACAAAATTAGATATAAAGAAATTTGGTATACGTAATATAAAAGACTTCGTTTTTATACAAATGGAAGAGCTATGATAATAGCTAGTACTCAAAATAAAATTATTATTTTAAATACATATAATTGGAATATGATAAAAAGTTTGAGTTTACCGGAGAAATTCATTGGTATAAAAAGAATGTCGATTGTACCCTTGCCATTAGATAGTGGTGCTAATAAAATTGTAGCAGTTATTTCTTCAAATTGCACGCTGCACATTCTTGATTTAAATTTGTCTTGTTTTATTGATAAGACACAAGTAATCAATAATATTAAAAAATTATAGTTTCTTCGGATGGTAGATATATAATAATTATTGAAAAACAAGGACTCTTGAAATTAACATTTTGTGAAAAATGTTTCCTCAAGAACCCATACGCACAGAAAAATTAGAAAAAAAATGCAGACCTCAAGCTCCACAAAATAAATGAACATCTCCAATGTATTAGACAAAATATAAAACAAGAACTACGTCTAGATAGACTATTACTAATTCTACAAGAATTCGGGAAATTTCCTGACAAATATCGTCACCTTATATGGTCTACAATGTTAAAACTTCCAGCTAATAAAACTGCATTCATATCTTTAATTAATAATATAACACAAGGAGGAGTTACCATAAATTTTCTTAAAATTACCATTTAGCTGATCGCAATAAAGCATCATTATTAACAACAATAATAGAATGTTTAATACAATGGTGTCCTTTACTTGCCCAGACTTCATTTTTGCCAAATTTAATATTTCCATTTCTTGTGGTATTTCAGGTAATATTTTTATAATATCTTATGTTTATTATATCTCGTATATAATTTTCTGTTATATGTTCGTATACTTATTTCAGAAAGATCAACTATTTGCTTTGGAGCTTACTTTAAGTATACTTATAAATTATTGTCAAAAATGGTTTGAATACCATCCCTTACCACCTTTAAACATTTTGGGTATTATCGAAAATATTCTTTTGAAAGCAGATTCACAACTGCTAAATTATTTTTGCGAACGTGGTATAACATCTATTGAATATGCATGGCCATTATTGCAGACCACAATGAGCGAAGTACTGTCTGGTGATGAGTGGCTTATTTTGTGGGACCATTTGTTATCTCTTCAAACACCTACTCTTTTTCTTATGTGTGTTATTGCCTATAGCATTTGTTCACGTAATGTTATCTTAATGTTACATACAGCTGAAGATTTAAAGCATTTCTATAGGACACAAGGACATGTTAGAGCTAAAGACATATTAAAAGTAGCACAACGTCTTGATCAAAACATTCCACATCGACTTCATCCTAATCGTTATCTTAGGTATTGTAATTATGAATTTATATTTATATCTTCATATTTACTATTATATTTTCTTTTAGAAACAAGTTGATTCAGTTACCTGAGGAAGGACCATATCCTCCACTTGTATTAGAAGGCTATCCAAAATTTCTTACTGAAGAATTAAACATCTCACAAGTTCCAAAACTTCAAAAACAAAAACAAATTTTGCAGAGATACAAACAAGAGATTGTATTAGCAGAGGAAATAAGATTGCATGATGCAGTAAAAGCTTTTATGGAGAAAGTTCATAAAAATAGACTTGATGGTAAAATATTGATAATTTTATTATTTAACAATAATCATAAAAAAGTTGTGTACGATTTGACACCAAATTTTAATTTTTTTAGAAGTAAAAAAATGTTTTCAAGTACAGTTACACGATAAGGAATTAGAATTAAATCAAATAATTGAACGAATCAAAGGAGAAGCAGCACCATATAAATATATAGGAAGAAAACTTTCTGATCTGATAGCAAACTTCGAATCAGAAACAAATAGTAGTATCAATTCGGAAAATACTATAACGTTGGATGATAAAGAATTTAGAAATTGTGCAAAATTGCAAAGAGATGTGGCTAGGTTAGAAGATGAAGTACAAAATGTTTTAGATTCATTGAGATGCAATAGATAAGTAAATATTATTTAGTTTTGAATCTACATTTTTAAATATTTACTAAGAAATTTAATCATGCATAAAGTGTGTATGTACTTCGAAATATACATGAGTATATATTTTAATATAAATATAATATATTTTATATTATATTTTGGGATCCATAAAATAATATTAATAATTTTTACAATCATTGTAAATTTGCATAATATAATTTTAAGAAGTATGTTTCTTATGTATGTATGTACAAGTACATATATATATATATATATATAAAAATCTTATTTGAAAAAATATTTTATTTCCCTTATACTTTATTTCATGTATAGAAAAATTAATTTGTGCCTAGATTTTATATACACTTTTATGTATTTGTGTAATTATATGTCATCATCAAAATTGAATAATTGAGTGAATAGGTACATTGAACTTTTCTCGAGCCTTTAATTTAGTCAACTCTATTACCACTAAACATTCTACTATTTTTGCGTTTACAGATTTTAATAAATTTATAGCTGCACCAATAGAGCCTGTATGACAGTATATTACAATATAATAAAAATTAAAATATTATGTACATTAATAATCAATAGATAAAAGAATAAAATATTAACCTCCAGTTGCCAATAAATCATCGATTATAAGCACTCGAGTACCTTCTTTAACACTTTCCAATTGTAATTCCAATGTGGACTATGTAAGCAATAAAAAAAATATATATATATTTATATATATATATATATATATATATATATATATATATATTAAATTTATTAAAATGACAAAACAAAAATTAATAAAATACATATAATTAACCTCTCCATATTCCAAAGTATAGTTCTGACTTAAAACCTTTCCTGGAAGTTTTCCTTTTTTTCTGATTGGTACAAAAGGTTTGTCAATTTCTGTACATACCATCGGACCAAGTAAAAATCCACGGGAGTCCAAACCTATAATCAAATCAACTTCAAGGAACAAAACATGTTCCACAAGCAGATCTCTCAAAGCTTTTAATGCTAATGTATTTTGGAATACAGGGAATATATCTCTGAAAATAAGTAATTTCTACAACATAATACATTGTAATAAAGAATAAAAATAAAAAAAGAATAATAATACATGACTTTACTAGGAAGAAAATATGATTTCATCAAAAACTTTACCCTTATTTTATATAACTTACAAAAAATTAATACCAGGTTTAGGAAAATCATCATAATTCTTAATAGAATCCTTGACTAATTTTAATTTTTGAGTTTTATCCATTTTTTTGTATAAATGTCTATTATTTCCAAGGAAAATGGAGCAATCTTCCTAACGTTCAAGCTTTTATTCTAATTTGAATATTTACAATAATATATGATTTGCTTGTATATATCTTATTTATCGTATTATTTAATTATTATAATATTTGATCACTTTCGTAGTTGGACGTCAAATAAATGACAAATTTTAAGTTGTGAATACACGAAAAGAAATAAACCAAAGAAAAAAAAAAACCAAACAAATAAATTGTTTCACGTGATCCACTTGAAGATAATTGTAATACAGGAAATCCCGTACATGACGGATATTACATTCTATAGAAATGCCGCCTTATATAAATCGCGTTATGAGAAACTCAAATCTCAAGTTTCGACGGGCTGTCTTAGAAAAGTATAGAAGACAAGAAGTTAGGTTCCAAATTAATTTTTTTACTCGTCGATGTTTTTCATTTATTATCTCTTGATTCTCGTTTCGTTGAATAGTTTGTAGCGAGGTTTTAGAAGAGCTTTTTACGAAAAACACCGAGAAATAAGAGAATTTTGTTTTGCGAAGGAGACAAGTTCTTGTCATAAATTCATCTACTTTGAATTAACTCCTTCGAAAATCTTAAACGACAACTGGAGTTAAATGACATGTCATTTGAAAAGTATTTTAATTCTCTTTACAGCGGTGCTATTTAAAAAATTTGGAGTCAATAGTTTTCGAGACAAATACATTTCAACGAAGTTGATAGTTGAAAACACCTTTTATTTTACGAAATGTTCAAAATATGTATTCCCAATCTTCAAGCAGTAATAAAGTTTTTGTTCAGCGTTATATCGAACATTCTACGGTACATCAGGTTTGATAACCTGAAGTCAACTTTTACTATTTTTATTATATTTTTCAATATATATATATATATATATATATATATATATATATATATATATATATATATATAAAGATTTACTTTTATTAATTATTATTATTAATAGGAGAAATTTTTTAATTAGATTCCATCTTAAATATTATAAAATATGTATGAGGGAATAACAATAATAAGGAAATATTAAAGATACAATTATGTAAGTACTATGTATTATTATCATTCAACAATGCGTATAATACGCTTATGCGCTTGAAAACGATTATAGAATATATTTACAAACATGAATCAGTGAATCAGTGAATATATTACATCCAAATACTTTATATATTTGCATTGAATGCCTTGAGATTTAAACATATTTTTTTTTTCCTTTATTATTATTATAATCAATAAAAATGATTCTGCGAAGATTTACTTTTAATCTTTAACAACAACAAACTCTATATCTACTATATTTCATTTGATTAATTATTCTGAATGTTAAAAAAAAAGAAAGAATGGCAGTGCTCTCAAATAAACTCATTACGCGTTCCTAAATCTTCATTTGCTTGTGCGAATTACAAAATGTACATTTGTACAAACACCATAATGTAGTGTTAATTATAGGTATACAGTATTAAATAATCCTTAACGCATTATCACTCTGTATACATGTCTCTTGATAATGTTTATGCAATAATCGTAAACAAAGATCGACAATTATGATATACAACATACATCTTAATGACGTATGCAAATCTCCAATTTCTCTGTATGACTAGCAGCTCGTTTCTGAAATCGTGTTTGATATTAAATTCAAGTAAGAAGATCGGTCCATAAAACGGATGATCCCGCTTATGAATTTATCAAACGTAATAGTTCCAAGAGTGCTGAAACGATCGTTCACACCTTGGTCGTGGCCAATAATTTAATGTAATGCGCTTTATGAGTAATCTCGAATTCCTGAGCAGGTAAAAAGCATTGAGTTTGAATTCTTGGATGTCGGACCTTTCGTACAATATTTCGACCGATTACAACGAGCGCGATCAAGAGAGCGCAGGTTGCTCCTACGATAGATAAAACTATGGCTTCTGTATTCTGTTTGAAACTTTGTACCTCGACGCATCGAGATCGACCACGATCGTCATCGATAATGCTGAAAGCGATTGAATCGATATTGGCAAGCTCGTCTAGACTGGCGCATACCTTGTAACGACCTGGCACCAATACCTCGAGACTGATAAATGCCGAACTGCAATTCAATTTACATTTATGTATGGCCGTTTCGGCATCGAAAACAACTATCGAAATCTCGCAGGACGTAGAATCAGATTTTTTCGAAGGCGATAGACCTACGTCCACGTGTAAAGAACCTTGATCGGACACATTGACATGAACCGCTGTTATTCGAACATCCAAAGAATCGTTATTTAAAGGTTCCTGATCCTGTTGTTCTTCTTGTTTGGTCTCCTCCAACGTTATAACGTCGCTACAACCTAAACCAAGGGATACGTCGTCGTATGCCGTTGGAATTAAAAGTACAACGCAATAACGATATCTATGACCAAGCTGTAAATTTAACGACAGAGGTGCGGTTACTGGCAAGGAACAAGGATCTCATCATACGAGAATCGCAATGTAAAGGATTTGACTCAGTTTGAACCTCGCTGTCGCCTACTGTTTCGTAAACGATCAACGTGTCACAGGTGTAATGTTCCGTGCAAGGTTCTATGTTCCATAAAAGATTGATACCGGTTATTCATCGTAATGATACTCCTTCAAAGTGGCAAGAGGCACTCTGGTCATGGACGGCGTTGGTTCGCCGCATAAAAGACTTCCTGGCGAGACTTGAGTCAAAATTCCATTTTCCAAGGCAGGCGGCGTGGCGCACACGGCCGATGATTTGTCCTCGTCGCTTAAACTCGAATTACTTAACCAAGTGGCAAATTCTAAAAGGGTACAATCGCAGTTCAATGGATTATCGGAAAGTGAGAGCCGCTTTAATCGTAATTTCGTGGTCGACACGTCGCTTGAGACCATAGTAATTTCGTTGTCGTCTAAGCGTAAATCTTCGAGACTCTTCAATGGCACTACCAAATCGGCCGTCAACGATCGTAAAAAATTATGCGTTAGATCTAGAGTCGTCAATTTTTCTAATGTGCCAAAGAGGCGCTCGAAACATCCACTATACGATTATTAGCTAAATCCAATCTGGTCAATGTTGATAAATGCTTGAACGAATGATCCTCGAGAACGTCGATCTAAAACATAAGACACATGTCGTCTATTGATCAGAAACAATATACATATATGATTATTTAATCATTTGATATCACAAACCTGATTATGACTGAGGATGAGATAACTTAAATTTCTAACGCCGGTTAATGCTCCTTGCTGCACGTTGATAAATTCATTTTCGGATACGGTAAGAAAATGTAAACTTGGCATCCATGGAAGAAGATTTGGTCCCATCGGTCCTAGCAATAAATTACTCGAAAGATCGAGTTCTTCCAAATTCTTTAAACCCCTTAACGCCGAAAGAGCCGAAATGCTGAGACGATTCCCCCGCATTCGTAAAAATCGTAATCTGGAAGTGCCGCGAAAGCTTGCGGTGATAATTGCGAGAGTAAATTATCGCATAAATCCAGATACGTTAAATTTGACAAGCCCTAAAAAACGAGCGATATAAACAAAAGCAAAGATTCTTGTGAACATTCGTTAATAAACTTACGTTAAACGAATCTGCTTCCAATGTTTTCAACTTATTATGAGAAAGATCCAATCGATCTAATCCAATGAGATATTTTAATGCCGATGTTGGAACGGTCTCTAATAGATTATTAGGAAGTCCAAGAGCTTGAAGGGGTTTAGCTAAGGCAGTAAACGCATTTTCATGAACGCGTCTCAGTTCTCCGCTAGAAATGACGAGTCCATGTAGGCCAACATTTTCGAGGAAACGTGCTGGCAATATAGAAATTCCTGTGACAGTTACGTCCAAAAGAGAAATGGTTCCTGCTTTACTACTTTTTAAATGTTCACTGATCACCTAATTGAGGCAAACAAAAAAGAAATTAAATTTTTCTTAACATGCAGATTTTACAACAATAACAACATTAATAATAATAATAATAATAATAATAATAATAATAATAATAATAATAATAATAATAATAATAATAATAAATTAGCATTACTTGTAAAGCTGTTCTTTCACCAGTACATCTAAGAGTATGCGGAAAATCACAAGAACATTCAACGCTTGTTTTCGTAATATTAGGACATTCCCAAACAGAGTCGGGTATAAACGACGTTGTTGAAATTTTCTTTAAATCTTTTCCATTCGAAATACTTGACAAAGTTGTTACGGTCTCGGCGCTTTCTCTCGAATTCATCGTTATCAACGTAGAATCTACCATGGATACTGTCGTAGAATTTATTATTGTTGTATCTGTACTTGCGGTTACAGTAGACGCCGTTGTAGACATCATCGTTGACGAACTAATTGTTGATTCATTGTTCCTGCCGTCGGAACACGACGCTGTCATAATTGTGGCAAAAATAATTAAACTTCGAAATGTCCTCGGCATCCTGAAAAATATAATTATTATTGATGTAAAGAAAATAAAAATAAAAAAAAAAAACTTTAACAGATCAATTATTCAAGTGATATCGATAGAACAATCGATCTCTTTATAACTTCATTATTTTCAACCATTTCATTACTCTTTCGTCAAAATAACCTTTTCGGCAATCAAACTCCATAAAAATTAATTAACTAAATTTTTAAAGTAGGTACTTTCCAATTTTTTTTTTTTTTAAATCAATTAAAACTCGATGTCACATGATTATTACAATGAAGTATGGCTCGTCACAAGAAGCGATTTGGAAAAATTATTGGAATTGGATAGAGATCTACAAAAACGCAAACCTATAAATCAAAGAGAAAATGCTTTAAATCATGCTCTAACTCTTTACATAAGGTGTATTAATAATTAGAATTTATATTTAGTGAGAAAAATTTATTCGAAAAAAAAATTTCTTTTAATCTTACGTTTTTCTATGTACTATATAGTATATATCTACTATATAGATATCAAGATTTGGTAAGAAGACTCGTGATATGTTATAATCAAATGATCCAAACGCAAAAACGAGAATTAATTAAGAAAATAGTTGATTGTGCGATTGGTCGAATGCTCGAGTGTAAAAGAGAAGTTGTTAAATTAGATTGCTCTCATTTCCAGTATATAAAATATATTTTATCCTATAAGATAATATTTATTGTTAGTTTAATTTTTATTATCGCAAATGGTCTATGAATTATCAAGGTGGCCGGATGATGTGTTATGTCAATTAAAATTAACGCCAGACGATGTAAATACCCCTATCTTGATAGTCGATAAAAATCATGCCTTAGAACGTAGAGAGTTAATCGAGGAGATGAAAAGATATGAGGGCGAAGAACGTACGTTTCAAAATGAAAACTTGAAATTAGTCAATTTTCAATATTTTTTTATTTTTCTACAAAAATTTCTAACACCATTTATATTTTCCCATTCAATACTATACAATTATATATAAAAACAACATGTTGAATTACGAAAAATATAAAAAAAAAAATAAATAAATAAAAAAAAGAATGAAAAATATTCGATTAGCCAATTTTTTGATATTTTTTTCTTTATTTTTTATTCGAAATTCTGACATTACAATTATATTTAAAAATAATATATTATATTATGAAAAATAATACAATATAAAAAGTGAAAAATATTGGATTGACTGATTTTCAATATTTTTTTATTTTTTATTAAAAATTCTGATACCGCTTTTATTGGCCAAACCGATATTTTAAAAATCATATATAAAAGCAATATAATAATAATAAAGAATAATATAATAAAAAATATGAAAAATATTCGAATGGTCAATTTTCGATATTTAAAAAAATTTTTTTTCGACATTACTCATCAACGCAACTCAATTATATATAAACAATATGGTATATATATAGTATATATATTATATTATTTATTTGGATATAAAATATTGAAAATTCATCAGATATTTTTTATAAGCCAAATCCAATAATTTGTTTCGAAGTTCGAACGATATTCTATCCTATTAAATGTATCATATTGTTGTACCGTATATGTTGCAGCTCTTGCAATAAGAGAGCAAAGTCTTTCGCAAGCGATGACGTCTAGTTTAATAGAAATCGAAGATACCCCATCGAAAACGCAAATAACACGTAAAAGAAGAATGAGACCTGCCGATACATCGCCGAAAATTTTAGTAGAAACGCCTGAGCAAAGGCAAGCTAAGGAAGCTCGAGAAGCTCGAGAACTTGCTGAGAAGGCTATGCATGACGCAGTACTTTTGATACAATGTCATGAGAGAGCTAGAGTTGCACGTCGTATTGGTAAAGAAGGTAATTTAAAGAAAAAAGAAATCTCCTTTTATAATTCGTTATTTTCTTAAAATACTTAAAGTATTACATACCTTGTTGGAGCCAAAAAATTGACGTGTTTTAGGAAAATTTCGTTCAGGTAGGGAATAAAATAAATTGAAAAATTAATAATAACTACGACGTTATTTCTTCGATATTTTATTTAAACAGACAAATTTTTTCCGTTCCATTTTGGTCACATACGGGATTCGTAATTTTTGCAGTCGCGTCGATCTCTGCACGAAAATCCAGGCAGCATCCTAACTTCCTTCGTGGAAATGCAAAATTATTAAAATTCCATTATTGTCCTGTAAAATAATATTTCAGCTAAGGGCAATCGGCTTGTCTTTAAAAAAATGTTAATCTTTTTTCCAATACGTTTAATGAAAAATTGACACTTATTCCAAAGTGGCCCAATTTCCTTATTTTTCATAAATTAAAAATTTTATCCGATAACCCTTAGGTGAAACATTATTTTACAAGACGGAATAGAATTTTATAATTTTGCATGTTTACAGGAAATAGGGGTTG
>CAJVQX010000028.1:30000-39833 GCA_911387935.1 Dolichovespula saxonica
ACGCCTCGATGGTCCCGATGCTGGTCATCAATGGAACACCTCCTACCGGTATATGGAACGACCAGGACGTAGGTGGCAGCGAGTTAACGTAGGATTTAGAGTGTCAGAAATTCCGGACAGTTACTGTTACCCACTGGCGTAGCACTCATAAGACGTGACTTGTTTTTTTCTTTTCTTTTCCTTTTTTTTCCTTCTTCTTCTTCTTCCTTCGACATTCGCGTCCTGTCTCGTAGAAAGGCGTATATGCGAGAGATAAAGTATCTTTTTTTTTCGTTTAATTTCACAAGACAAGCTCGTTTATTCGAAGCATTTCATTTGAACGTTCGTATTTTTTTTTCAGATTTTGTTCCTGAGTGTTTCCTCCGAACCTTACAAAGCGATGGGTGGATTTATGAAAGTTCACAATGTATTCATAATGATACCACTCACCGATTACAATACTCTATACATGTATTACAAATATTTATTAATGAAATATCACGGAATAGATAGAAACATGGACGTTTCTTGTCTTGCTAAAGTGTCAATCGGTATACCGTTGGAATTTATTAAAAAATCCATCGAGAACGTGTTATCGCTTAAAAGAAGGATCGTATTGAATCGCGTACCATTGTCACCAATGGAAATTATGAATGAAGTTTGGAAATACGAGCCAATAGCTAAACAGATCATTGAAAAATATCAAAATTTCGAGAGGAATACTCCCCTTGGTAAAAAGAGAGAGATTATGTTAGCCAGAGAGAAGGAGGAACAGGATAAAATGGCTGCTTTGAAAGCTATGGAGAAAAAGAGACAAAGATAATTAATGGCCGATATTGATAATGTATGATGGATCGAAAGAAATTCGAGAAACTCAAAGATCGAATGGTTCCTCCTTTATCTTGCGTATCGGCGTTCTCCAACGTTCTAAAGAAGTCCAGACGCAAAACTGGTTTTCGTCTTTGGTGATGTTGAAAATACTGAGAGCATTCATGAAAAAACAATCAAGAGTCTCGCTGCAGGTTGTTACCATGAAAGTTGTCGTTACGTGTTCGCGCGGACTTCATTATTTCTTTATACGCTCGTTTAAATATTTTATCTCAATTCTCTTGAGAGAAATTTCTGCTTACGTCGAAAATAAAAAAAAAATGATATTTAAAGTCTCGTATCCGTTCGTGATTGAATGGAAAAAGAAAAAGAAAAGAAAAAAAAAACATAGAAGAAAAGAAAAGAAAAAAAAGGAGAAAGAGAGAGAGAGGTAAAAAGAGAAAGAAAGGCAAGAATATTGAATTTATTGTGTATGTACGTAACAATGAATTATAACCGATATATATATATATATACATATATAAATAAAATAAAAAAAGAAAAGGTCGTGTTGGATTATCTCGCTATGGAAACTTGATTCCCGGTCTCTCGGCTTGCATTTAATTAAGCTATAGGTTAAAATGATCGATGATGAACGATAAGTTAAATTTCAAACGAATAATAAATATAAACGAGAAGTCCTTCGAATATTATCGTTCGTTCTACGTTCTTAGACGTAAAGTTTTCCCCCACCGATCGAAACGGTTTTCGATCTTTCGTAGACGAGTCCGCGAGTCATCGAGTGTTACAGCGAGTTGTCGTGAGTTGCAAGAAGTAAAACTGGTAGATAGGGAATATACGAAGAAAACGAGCGGAAAAATATCCTGTTTGCGATTCCGCGACGTCCTTTACGCACCGTAGATCCATGTGTGGTGTGGGTAAGGATACGTGTACGCTTCGTCCTTTATCCTATCGTGCCACACCCCCTCCATCACCGCCCAACTTCCTGCCCCTCCCCCCCCCGTGTAGCATCTCTTTCCTCTCGTAAAACGCACACCGTTTCCCGCGCGAGAAAGGTGGTAGGTTTTTCGCGCAGGCGCGATAGAATACCGCGCGAATATACGTACGTACATGCATATACAGTGGGTAAGGATAAAAGGACAGAGCGAAAAAGGAGTAAAAGAAAAAAAAAAGCGAGAACACACCTGAGAATAGTGGTAGTGGTATGTTCTTCCAAGAGAGATGATCTTCTTTTTATCTATTTTCTTCTTCTTCTTCTTCTTCTTATTTTTATTCTTATTCTTATTCTTATTTCTTTAAGTTTTCCTCTTCTCTCCTCGTCCTCCGTAAAGACACGATTATTACGAGTACACACTTTGAAAGGTAGCGCGCGAATTTCAGAATAAGAAGGAAATAAAAACGATAGGAATATAGCGGCGGCAATAACGCCGATGAGAACGTAACGACGAACGCATTATCAATCCTCCCCTTTCAACGTATAACAACAAGCAAAATATAAAAGACGCTGAATCGATGATATTTGAAATTGAATGAATATATTTGACGACGACGACCCCGGACGACGACGACGACGACGACGAAAACGATAATGACGACGATGACGATGACGATGACGATGACGATCGCGATAACTACGATCACGATGATCGTGAAAGGACGTCGTGCTACGGGACACTGTGCATCGAGCCATGCGATGCCGTCGTTCGTTGGGAGCCTCCGAGAGAGAGAAAACGTGTCGCCTCCGCCGTGTCCACGCGGTGGGGACCGCGTATCTTACCGGTGGTAACCTGCGTCCGTCCGTCCGTCTCTCTCTCTCTCTCTCTCTCTCTCTCTCTCTCTCTTTGTGTCTCTCTCTCCGAGTATCCACATAGCATAGCCATGTATGGAACACGAGACGACGACGACGACGACGACGACGACGACGACGACGACGTTCTCTCTCTCGGCCCTTACGCCCACTTGAGAGATCTCCGTTGCTGCTCGCACACCTCGCGCCTACCTTAGTCCCCTCCCAGCCTCTCCCCCTCGCCTATATCCTATCTCTTTCTCTCGTCAACCCACCTTCCTCTACCTTACCCTTCCCCACCACCCTTTCCTTGCCTGACCCTGCTTCTACTTGCTGTCCGATGCACGAACAGGTATCGTCTCGCAGGTTGACAACGTTGATCGACCTGCGAATAATCGTGACATTCTCGTATTTTCGACGGATTCTTTATTCTAAGAAAAAAAAAAAAAAAGAAAAAGGAAGGAGAAAGAGTTTCGATGAATGATTTATTATCATCGTACTCTTATATCATTCTACGAACGAATGATACACTTACGATCTATATTAGCAATCGAACGTTATCATTTTATAAGCGAACAACGTGTAGATATATATTTTTTTCCTCTTTCTTTCATTTTTGATTAATCGTTCGACAATGAATGATTTATGCAAGATGTTGCCACATTTGAATTCATATTTTTTCTGAAATAATATTCATATTCCCGTCCGAACGAACTTTATTCCCGTCTGAGAAGAGAACTTAAAAAAATTAAAAAGAAAAAAAAACGAAGTTGCACGGATGAAAAGCGCGGCACATTTAGAAATCTTTATTACTCCAAAAATAAATGGCTTTTTTTTAGATAATCGTATAAAAGATTCGCTAAATACTCTTTAATGAGTTTTTTCCTTTTTTTTTTTTTTTTCCTTATACATGCATTCACAGAGACGGCGAATATAAGCTAAGAGAGGAACCAATTTGAAGGTCTTCGGGATCTTCGTGAAATGTTTTTTGATATTGGAAATCGGTGCGTTCCGTACGAAATCACGTAAAACCGGGCCTCTACGCCTACGCGGGTAGAACTAACATAGCTATAGTGGAAGAAAGTTTGACTTCTTTAACGAGTCAAAGGTGTTTATTATACGAGGAGAGAGAGAGAGAGAGAGAGAGAGAGAGAGAGAGAGCGAGAGAAACTACCTAAAACTGTAATATTAACTAACAATGTTTTTCTTTTGTTATTTCCAATACACAATTATATTTTATAGGTACGAACAATTATGATTAACAAAATGTTAGCATTGATTTTAAATCATTAATAAAGGATAAAAACTTATTGTAAATGATATATATATATATATATATATATATATATATATTATTATTATTAGTATTATATTTATATTTTTTATTATTTATATTATATTTGTATTTAAATAGATAGATGCGTAGACAAATTATTAAATACATATATTCTACACTAACAATAATATTTATTCAATACACATAATTTTATGAATGAAACTTTTAATTTATTAAAAAAAAAAAAAAAAAGAAAAAATGTAACTTTCATTATTCGCGTTTAACCTTCCTATGAGGTATTACTTACACGTTCGCAGAACACGTGGGAGTAAAACCAACGCAATATTGTTGCAGTTATTCTTACCTTTCATGCTCCAACAGTTTCACTATCGCTTTGAAAGTACCTCGGATGTTTCATAGTCCTTTCGTTGGATAATATTTCGCTTTTTGATGTTCTTCGTTATTTTTTTTTTATTTTTTTATTTTTGTTTTAGTTTACAATAAATTTATAGACATGAGATTTTTATTCAGTTTTATATGATATAATCTTGAAATTATATATAAAATTATATATATATATATAAAACTTTGCATTACCTATCAGATTAATATTTATTGCTATGAAATTGATTGTCTATAATATTTAAAAGAATAAGAAAAATATCCGTAATTAAATAATACGAAACATTTTGATTGCACATTCTCAATAATTCTAATCATAGTTATCAATGATGATTATTTCTTAAGAACTCAACGGAAACTCCGATCGTTCTATGGGAAGCCAGTTGTTCACACGATACTATCCAAAGAACTGCAAGTGCATCAACAAAAACCTGCATAGTCCGAACCGGCTGCATCGAAGCTAGTCGATCAACCTGCTTGTATGTATATATCTACTATAAATTCATGTACAGTTGTTATCAAATCTATTTGCACTACAGTACGTATAGCAAGAATATTATTTAATGTTTTACCTGATAATAGTATACGTACCATCCTTTATTACATATAAAATATTGAATATTTTTAACAAATTCAATTTAATTCGATTAAATTCAATTAATAACTTAATATAATTACGGTACAATTATAATGCAATTCGTTTACAATATAAATTTTATATCACGTTATACATAATATCAATACAATAATTTGCACATGCAGTTACACATATGAATAAATATGTAACTGTGCATTTATCGTTTACGTTTGTACATACACACGCCTGATTGCGCTACAGATACACATACAAATATTTTACAAATTCAATCATTTATAAATCCCTTATAAGAGATTAATTTTCTTTTCTTTTTCAATTCAATAATGACTTTTTTTATTCGCGACATTAACTTGTTCATTATGTCAATATAATCCTTAATGTCAGACATGTATCTTCTTAAAAATTTATGATCTCTCTTCACATTTGTAAACAACTTTTTGATATCTTTCTCTCTGTAATAATAAAGAAAAATATATAAATATGTGTATATTAATTTATCACAAATTATTAAAACATTATTTTTTTCTAAACTCACATAACTGTACCCAAAATACAAACGACCTTGATGTTAGATGAATTATTTTATCAAATAATGTAACTTTCATTGTAATTTTCAATATAATGTCCATACATTTACTCCTTGATATAAACGTTATGCTAAAATAAGAAATGAAATATGATAAATAATATTTTTAAATTATGTAATTATTACAAACAAAATTATTACCATTCAGTATCTATTTCCATTAAATTTGTATCTTCTAATTGTTTCAGGTCAAATATAAAATCTAATATTAACTTCACATCTTCTGAAATATGATTTAATAAAGGAATAATATCCTTTTCGTATTTATACAACTGACAAATATGTTCTACATTTATTTTTTCCTTTAATAATTTATGTGCTATACTTAACAGCACATTTTCATCACCTGTTAAAAATTAATATGGTATATTTAAAAATATATATTAGATCTATTAATTTTACAATAATCTTGTTTACTTACTTTCTAGACGTGAAATTACGTTAATATCTTTGATCATACATGTGTTGGTATCAACATCGTCTTGGGTATATATTATCATCAATAAAGATGTAGAGATAAAACTAATTACTAGCATTTGTTTATCTATATTCTCAAATATAAATCCCATATACAATCGTTACTAAAATAAACAAAAGAACATAAACATCATATTTTGACATTTTCTCTATCTCCTATTTAGATATTAATCTATTAAAGTTAGAAACAGGTATAATTTATATAAATAATTACCTGTGCATATGGTTCTTTAATTTTTTTACTATCAAAGAAAATTTATCCTCTTGAAAATCATTGTTTTTCCCAATGTTTTCTTCCAACACAACATGATTAACTTCCTCTCTTGAAGAGTTATTATCAATATTTTCTGTTACATCCATGCTGCATGTTAAATCTTAATTATGAAAAAATTTATTAGTCAGCATTTGTTTAATTATATATATATGTTACTAAAACTATTAAAATTTATTTTACCTGTCACATCAGCTGTTGGGACAATGTTATTTTCGTCAATATATGTTTTATTTTTATTGTAACCAGAAATTAATGTTGGTGACAATACATGTGATCTACAAAGGATCTGATTGTCACTATTATGGTTATTAATGTGTTCATTTATATCTATGTTCGAAACTTTCTTAGGTTTTATTATATATGTCGCTGAATTGTTTTCAACATTTTTCTTTGCTTCATTTAATTGTTTACCTGATTGAATATCTTCTACTGAAGTAGAAGTATCAATTAGTCTTTCATTCGTAAAACTGTTTTCAAAAATATTTTCATGAATTTCATTAATTTTATTTGAAACTACGTCTGAATTGTATGGATTATTCACTTCTTTATTACTTATAATATCATCCACTTGGATGTTATTATCTTCGTGATAAGATTTGAAATAATTTTCAGGTTGTTGCACAATCTGTACATTTTTAATAATACATTTTTCAGAAGTTTGTATATTCATTGCCTGTACATTAACAATATCAACTACTGAATTCACATCCGTATTATTTTCTTTAGATTGTATTTCTTGCTGAACTTCATGTATTGTCTTAGCAAATGAATCATCTTCTATCATGTCCGCATACACAAAAGATGATATTAATGAAGTTAAAGCTTTTACTGGTTGATGGTCTGTACTAATATTTTCTGTATTTTCAAAATCATCATTAGAATATGTGGTACAAGAAAAGTGCATATTACTTGCTGCTTGATCTGCAGATTTATTAATATTATTATTGTTACTATTAAACTGAATATCAGTATTTTGTACAGCATCACTCATTGAATGATCCTTTCTTGTTTTCCCGTCCATAGAACGTAATATACAATCGTCCTTTTCTAAGTTTTCATTTGTACTTGAAATTTGATTTATTGGATTACTACTTTATTTTGTAGTAAACTGTAATCTATATTTTCACTTACATGTTTTGTGCTATTATCTTTTAGTGTATCTCTATTTTCATTTGTAAGTTTAAACATGCTATTATTTTTTATTGTAGTATTAACAATTTTATTCGAAGCAATTTTAGAAAAACTTGGATTCGAATGAATAGGCATAGTTATGTCCATAGAATTATCTTGAGATGGCCCAAGTTCAATTATATCAATCTGCCTCTCATTTGTATTTAAATTAAGTTTAACTGAATTTTCTATATTTTTAGAAGATTTTTCTAAATTAGGTAATATTGGTAAATTAGTTATTGCGTTAGTAATTTCCATTGACATATTTTGAAATATCTTTGTGTTAGGTGACATTATGTTTTGATTATTTTCAGGAAAATTCATGATCACATCAGTTAATTTTTGAGAATTATTCTGTAAAATATTTAGAGATGATAGTACGTGCAAAGGTTCAGTAATTACCATTGATTCGTTTTGAAATATTTTTGTACTTTCTGATGGTAATCTAATTTGGTTTGAAATTGTACATGCATTTATTTTTGTAACTTGGGATAATTTTTCTCTATCTATATTATCTACTACTCGAGGTAAATTGTTGCAGGTACAGTAAATTCCATTGAATCATTGTTTAACTCTGTCTTACCATTTATGGCAGATCTTCGATAATTTAAAGTATTCACAGTATCTGTTACATCATTAACTCTTGTTGAATGAGGCAATGAATAAATTTCTTCGGTAATATCCATTGATGCATTTAATAGCTTAGTCTTGTTATCACAATTAATCATTCTTTTAAAAATCTATTATCATTTTCTATTTGAGACAAATTTTTATTCATAACTGAAGTAACTACCATTGTATCATCCATTGAAGCATCATGAAAAATGACTGTTTGATCTGTAATGTTTTTCCTACGGATCAATGGAAAAACACATGTCATTTCCATCGGATTATTTTGAAATATCTGAGTTTGGTGATTAGTAACATTCTCAACATCTGTAAGGGCATTTATTTTTGAAATTTGTTGTTGCAAATTAAGTTGATTTTTTGTAGATTGCGAACATTCTGTTAACTCTAATGTTTCAGTATAAAAATATTGCGTTTTATCTGGCATTGTATTCATTACATTTGTTGAAATTGATGGAACATTAGATTCTATGATATCGGATATCGGTATGTTTTCTTTATCTTCTGGTACTTGTTTATACTTAATAGGTAAACTATTTGAGATTTCATAGAAGAAGGTATTTCTGTGACCTCCATAGATACATCTTCAATACAAGTATTGTTCAAGTTTGGACCTTGCATGTTATTTAAACTTGATATGCTATTGTAAACATTTGTACTCTTACGACCACAGATATTTATGTTGCGATTTGCTTCAGTTGAAATATTATTCCCTTCATCCTTGCTTTTACTTTGATGTGCTAAAGATATTGATTTGTTTGATGGAGTTTCGTCAGTATATATTGATTTTAAAGAACCCATTGTAACTAAACACTCTGTTAATTCTAAAGAATCATTCATTAGATTTCTATTTTCAATTACTGTCATACCAGTACTTGTAGAATGATTGTTATTAGTAACAGTTCCATGATTCTGATTATTTAAATCAGTTTGTCTCGTATTTTGATCTGATAATTCTTCATACGTATTGTTCCACAAGGTTCCTTGTTCTATAGAATCAGCAAACTCCCTGTTTAAAAAATTATACATCACTATGTAAAAATAAGAGAAATGGCATTTTTATATAAACATGAAATATATAACTTACTTTACATGATTCTTCTCTGCAAAACTAACTCGTCGTTTTAGTTTCGATGTAACTGGACTTTCTTGATTTAGGGAAAGATTAGAATTTACATGTTGCAACGGTTGTCGAAGTGCTGCTTTAAGAATCTATAAATTGCAATAGATTATACAATTGTTACTATAAAAGCAAAGTAGATACAGTAACGTTTTTCAATTAACAATGTTTTCGCTTACCGAGGATTGTCCAGATCCACTTTTTCGAGATTTAGGAAGTACCCTGACACAGAAATAATAACGTAAACAGTAATGTTTGTATAGTAACGTAAGTATAAAAAAAATCGAAAAAATCTACTATGAAATGATATGTTTCTGAGCCACAAACCTTACATATCATATAAATACACAATGTAAATATTTCATTATTTCACAAGAAAACAAATATTATGGATATTTTGTAATCTACAATTTCTATAAAACACTGAACACCTACACAAGGCGATACATGTATATAATATATATATATATATATACCTACATTTCATTACATTTGATTTAAAAACAATTTAAAATCAACAGTATTAAACAGCAACGTCAAAACCGTTGAGACACTTATGCTCCCGCGTTCTTTGGTTTAATATTATGTACTGTTTCCATATTCGCCATTTTCTCGTATTCTTGAAGAATTTATTACGACATTTTGTAGTAATAACCAATAGAAAGAAAGAACGATTGCGAATCATCCAATCAAAGATCTGCAATTGAATT
>CAJVQX010000029.1:0-28566 GCA_911387935.1 Dolichovespula saxonica
CGTACATCACGAGGACGGAGAACTATCGACACGAATTACGGCACGAAAGATGTCTACGTCATATTATCATTTTTCAACGTGTTAACGGAAATTGCGTTGTTGACGCGATGCGCTTTTCTATTTGATAACGCTCTATGAGCGCGTTCCCCTATGTCACTTTTTCTTTTCTATCGAAAAGAAAATAATACCTCGTTGTAACCGTTATCGTTTCGAAATATTCCTAACGTTAGTTTATGCGTATGAAAATTTACGGAAAAAAAAAAGAAAATATATATATATATATATATATATATATATATATCGATACTGCAGGAAATAGGAAAATAAATGTGAATTATAGTTTGAGAACTTAATGATCGCGACCGTTTATAGGGACAATATGTAGGTACGATACGATATACGATACATTCGAAATTGGAAGGCACTCTGTATTTTAAGTGAGTAACGTAAGCGTGGATGTAAAATTAGATGGCGCAGTGATGCATCGTTGAAATTCTTAAGAATGGAAAGACCTCTATAATTTTAACGTAAAGCGTGAATTCAAAACACGAACCGTCTTTCATCTGCCTCCGATGTAAACGGTAATTACCCGCTTAATTATTTAATTTCGAAACAATAATTTATAATAATCCGATCTGTCTGATCGTTTTTAAAAATCGTTATATATTTTTTGATACGGTTTAAAAAGTACATATGCAGGTTTTTTCATACGTCAAGTAATGGAACCAAATTGAGCCTCGTGCTTTATAGTTACCTCCGGTTACCTGGTGGTACGAACCATTAAATAGTGACGAGCATTCACAAGTACACGGAGCTACACGGAGCTGCACGGAGCTTGATGCAGCTTGATGCAGCTTGATGCAGCTTGATACTCGACGATCTCGAATCTAGTTGCATTAAAAATAAACATGGCGGTGTGATCGAACGTTTCAAAAATATTTTAATAACGAATGATATGGCATAAGCGACATTTTCCTAAATGAAATCTTTTGCATCTATAAGACTTTATAAAATCGTATGATAAGTTCGCTATGGAATTAACGAAATAAGTTGTACATTCAACATTCGATTCGACGTCGTAGATAATATTAAAATGGGATACTAGCTAGGTGGCGACAAAAGCAATGTCTCGGAACATCTCAGAATTTAATATGGAAGTTTCCTATTGGCCTTATGGAGTCTCTGCTATTTCTTATTGCTTATAAACGAGTTTGTGCTACTTTATTTTGTACGTTTTATATCGTTTAAACCGATTTTTGTACGCATAAGAAATTTGAAATATCACGCGCTCATACGTATATAATATATATATATATATATATATATATATTATATATATATATGTATATATAACACAAGTATGTATACACACATTATATATATATATATATATATATGCGTGTATGCATGTATATACATATTTTTATCTATAATGTTTTAATATGGAGATTTTGTTCAAGCGTTTGTTAGTATCACTCTTTTGACGTGTTTTTATGATTTATTCTCACCATTGTTTGCGTCTATTTGTAACGTTTTAATGTAACATCCTTCAAAAGTATTAAATCAAAGAATTTGAGACGACTTGTGTTGTTGGTAGTTCTTTGCATTTAATCTAAAAAAGTATTAAAATTAAATTCAGGTTATGTTTGTAATCTGTGTGTGTTAATTCGTTCACAAAAATACGTTAAGCGTTTTTTTGCCTTTTTTCGGATATAGATTTAATATTTCAAAGAAACACGTACGTATATATTATAAAAAAGTTCAAAATTGTTTACTCTGATTTATAATATTACACTTGTATGATTTATGGTATACAAACACTTTTGAACTCAAAAGTATTTAAATATATTTTATTTTGAATACAGAATAGATAAAAAAATATGGCGCAAAGATTTCCTGTCCCAAATACAGGAAACAATGGTCCTCCTCCGCAACGGTATCCTCCTTCGTCCGTACCACCAAATCTGCGCCAATATTCAGGACCAAATTTTCCAGTAAGTTTAAACCATTGATCTATCCCTTATTTTAATATCACGAAGCAACGTACATATATAGATCGTTTTATTAATTTTTATATAGATGCAACAAAGATCTGGATTTACACCTCCGCCGCAAATGAGCAATGCAGCCCCAGGACCTGGAGGAATAATGAGACCTAATCAGCCGTATACCAATATGCGTCAAGGTCCAATGCCGACGCCTCCTGTTGGTAAAAGGAGTGCCGATCAAAGAATACCTTTGTCTCAGCAAAAACCGTATGTAATGCACATCGTTCTCACTGTACACTCTCTCATTTATTTTCATAAGAAAATAAATACAGCTATCTCTCTCTCTCTCTCTCTCTCTCTCTCTATAATGATCATCCTACACAAATTTATTTTCTACAAACTTTACTCTTACGTAACTCTCTGTGTGTGTGCGTACGTGTGCCGTGTATGTGTCTCGTGCGTGTATGTATATATATATATATATGCACTCGTTTACTCATACACGATTTATATCACTTTTATCTGGAAAATCAGGAACCATACATGTCATCCTCATGCTGCCGACAAATTTGTACACACATTGATCCTTGAATCTGTAATTTTTACAAAAACTTATATAGGTATTTTTGGAACAGTGACTTTTCACATTCCACATCCAAGAAGAAAAAGAAACTTGCCGACAAGATATTACCTCAAAAAGTACGAGATTTGGTACCAGAATCCCAGGCATATATGGATTTACTTGCGTTTGAAAGGAAGTTAGATGCGACTATAATGCGTAAACGTCTTGACATACAAGAAGCCTTGAAACGTCCAATGAAACAGAAACGAAAGTTACGTATTTTTATTTCCAATACATTTTATCCGGCCAAAGAAGCGGCAGAGGGAGAGGAGGGTTCGGTTGCTTCTTGGGAACTGAGAGTCGAAGGCAGATTATTAGACGATACTAAAAATGATCCTAATAAGGTATAGTATATGTCGCGTTAAGAATTATTTCACGTTATTTATATCATAAATCTTTTCTTCCCGTTAGTAATAATATTTTTCTACTATCTGTATCGCAACAGGTGAAAAGAAAATTTTCATCCTTTTTTAAAAGTCTAGTTATTGAATTAGATAAAGATTTATACGGACCGGATAATCATTTGGTTGAATGGCATCGTACGTTAACTACTCAAGAAACCGATGGATTTCAAGTTAAAAGACCAGGAGACAAAAATGTTCGTTGTACCATTCTTCTACTTCTTGATTATCAGCCTTTACAGGTATTACATATTTTAGTTGTATACGATTATATGTACACACACACACACACACACACACACACACACACACACACACACACACACACACACACACACACACACACACACACACACACACACAGATATATATATATATTATAATGCGAACTTTTTGTATTATTTGTTGCAGTTTAAATTAGATTCACGACTTGCACGATTATTAGGTGTACATACGCAAACTCGACCTGTTATCATTTCAGCCCTTTGGCAGTACATAAAAACTCATAAACTTCAAGACAGCCATGAACGTGAATTTATAAATTGTGACAAGTATTTGGAACAAATCTTTGCTTGTCCCAGAATGAAATTTGCTGAAATACCGCAAAGATTAAATCCATTATTGCACCCACCTGATCCCATTGTGATTAATCATGTCATTAGCGTAGAGGGTATGTGCAATTAAACGCGTACAGTCATCGACGACAACTCTAATATAATCCATATACGTAAACCGTTTAGTTTTAAATTGTATCTATTATTAATTTTGATATAGGCACGGAAACGAAACAAACTGCATGTTACGATATAGAAGTCGAAGTCGATGATACATTAAAAAACGCAAATGAATAATTTTCTATTATCAACCGCAAGTCAACAGGAGATACAAAGTCTAGACAACAAGATACACGAAACTGTTGAAACGATTAATCAACTAAAAACGAATCGTGAATTTTTCTTAAGCTTTGCTAAGGATCCTCAACAATTTATTAACAAATGGATAATATCACAAACGAGAGACTTGAAAACAATGACGGATGTCGTTGGAAATCCAGAGGAAGAACGTAGAGCTGAATTTTACTATCAACCTTGGGCGCAAGAAGCTGTCTGCCGTTACTTTTATACTAAAGTCCAACAAAAACGAGCCGAGTTGGAACAAGCTCTTGGCATACGAAATTCATAAAATTATTAAAAAATTGTCTATCAGTGCGATGAAATGTTGTATAAAAGGTTTTCTCCATGATGTTTTATTGCAGCGATTATAATATCTGAGTTTTTTGTAATGTTATATGTAGACTACGAATGGACTCTCTCTCTCTTTCTCTCTCTCTCTCTCTCTCTCTCTCTCACACACACACACACACGCCTGTTTTCGAAAATCGGGATCGTACAATTGATAAACACCGAACATTTATATATTTATAAAGTAAATATATATATATATAAGAAAGAGATACTTATTTATACAAATACATTTCGTATATTACTGAAAAGAGACATTTTTAAAGCAAATTATGAAATCTTGCATTATATTCCATATTTGCTGCAGTGCTATTATTAGTAAACCTTACGCGTAACAGTAAATAAAGATATTGACACAAATCTAATATATCTTGTTTTAATATATATATATATATATATATATATATATATATATATATATATATATATGTATATGTGTATATATTTATTTATTATATTCGAGATTCTCGGATGAAATTTTTCAAGTTTTACGCTGCCGTTTTTTATCGATAATACCTGTATTATCGATAACATGACGTTTCCGATGCGCATGCGCAAAAAGTTGTTCATGTGGCGACATCTTCCGTCTGTCGATGTGACTAATATATATGTACATACATATATCGTATATCTCCGTAACCTAGACGAAAAGTGTTGTCGACATTAAACTTTATTTTCTTTTTACAAATAGAATTAATTATGTATTAACATAATATTCGATATAGTTAGAAAAATGTTGACGACAAAGGTCTTTTTTAGGAAGACCAAAGGTGGAAATATTTATAAGGTATAACTAATATTTGAAGGATCATAACCATTGGATTTATACTTGTTCGCGCGCGCGTCAATTAATAATTTTATTCCAATTATTATTCAGACTGTTAGGGAACACTACTTGCGGGATGATATTTGGTGTGGCTCAAAGATTTGCAAAAGTAATTCATATCATTGCAAACAGAAGAATCGGGAATGCATTTTAGACGATGAAGATTCCAGTGCAAAAAGCGCATTGTTTTCGTCATCGTACTATTTGTTGTTGGATACCAATATCATTTTAGATCAAGTAAGTCGAATGTATTTCGTCTTGTTTTAAGATATTAATATTGTTTGTGGTGGCGAGCACCTTCCTTTTTTAACAGTAGAGATTAGTGGAAATGCAAGGATGGCTACCTTGGACGGTATTTCTTTCCGGGGTCCAACCTTTGTCAAGAATCTTACAACATCGACGTAGTTTTATAATATCATTAAATATATATTTTTATAGATCGATATATTGTCAGAAAATGCCCTTTACAACGTTATTATTTTACAAACCGTTTTGGAAGAAGTACGCCACAAAAGCCCGACCATTTATAAAAGATTAAAAGAAATTATCGGCGACGTTAAAAGAAGGTTTTATATTTTTGTAAACGAACATCACAAGTAGGTTATATCCTGTTAAAAGTAAAAATTTAATATCGAGATATTACGCCATAATTAATCGACGTCTTCTTATTTTTTAAGAGATACTTACGTGGAAAGAGTACCTGGTGAAAATATAAATGATCGTAACGACAGAGCTATACGCGTTGCAACAAACTGGTACAATAAACATTTAAACGTCGACGGGCAAAAAATTCTTATCGTCTTATTAACGGACGATCTGGATAATAAAAAGAAAGCCGAACAAGAAAATATTCCTGTCTTTTCTAGTAAGCTACACATATAGAAATAATATATTTAATATTAAAATGCGAATAACGATAGATAATATAAGAAATAATATCGAAAAATGATGACATAAAATTTATACAGTGGAAGAATACGTTAAATCATTGGAAAGCTCAAGTCTCCTGTTAGATAAATTATGCAAGAGGAATTTTATATTGGAAACGGAAGGACAAGAAATTTTTCCTTGTCATTTGCCGCCGTCGAATTGCATAATGGTATTAAGAATGGAAAATTTTTCCAAGGGACATTTTCCGCGTCCAAAGAAAATTTTCTGGAAGGATGCGTGAATGTGGATGGAATAGAAAAATCTGTAAGAAATTTTAATTAAGTAATATAAGAAAAATACGCGATCGGGTGCATATAAGTAATACATTTTTGAATCTTATTAGATATTGGTGCAAGGTAGAATGGGTCTCAACAGAGCCATCGACGGTGACATAGTTGCGATAGAACTTTTACCGGAGGATCAATGGTCAACTCCCAGCGAGATCGTGTTACAGGACGAAGACGAAACGGATATTATAGGAGATATATTGGACGACGAAAAAGAATTAAATAATTCAAACAACGTCAAAGAAACGGAAAGAACTCCGACGGGGAAATAGTCGGTATCATTAGAAGAAAATGGAGGCAATATTGCGGTATCTTACAACCGAATATTATTCAGGGGGTAAATATATTTTCATATGATCGGTTATAATTATAAATTATAATTATAAATTGGTTGCGATATGATAACGCCCTGCGCTCATCTCATGTCGCATATTTCAGAACGTAATACATCTTTTCGTACCTGCCGAGAGAAAAATTCCTAAAGTTAGAGTAGAGACTAGGCAATACGAATTATTAAGCAAACAAAGAATTATAGTGGCCATAGATTCGTGGCCGAGAAATTCGAAATATCCGTTGGGTCATTTTATACGAGCTTTGGGTAACATAGGAGATAAAGAAACGGAAAACGAGGTGTTGCTTTTAGAGCACGACGTTCCTCACAGCCGATTTTCCGACGCAGTACTTAGCTTCCTTCCGAAAATGCCATGGACCGTATCAGAAAATGTAAATATACTTGGTTTTATATTGATAACGTTCTTCTTACAAAAAGGGTTTTCCCCCCCCACCCAATTCGTCCTTTCAGGTTATCGCAGAAAGAGAAGATTTAAGGCATTTGGATATTTGTTCGGTAGATCCACCAGGGTGTACCGACATCGACGATGCTTTACACTGTAGATTATTGCCAAATGGCAATTACGAAGTCGGCGTTCACATTGCGGATGTATCTCATTTTATTAAGCCTGGAACGGCTCTGGATAGGAAGCCGCTTTAAGGGGTACCCACGGTATATCTCGTCGATAAAAGGATCTCTATGATACCAGGTGGGAAATGTGCGATTTACTTTGTCTAATCTTTCAGTAAGTATCGTTATTCTAATAAAATCTGTCGGCTTTTTTTTTTTTTTTTTCTTTTTTTTTTTTTTATAGAACTATTAAGTAACAATTTATGTTCCCTGAAAGAAAACGAAGATAGATTGACTTTCTCTTGTATATGGGAGATGGACTCGGATTCGAATATCATAAGTACTAGATTTTGTAAGTCCGTCATTCGTTCGCGTCGTGCTATGACCTATGAAGAAGCTCAAATCAAGATCGATGACGTTAATCAAAAGGATGTGATCGCCGAATCGTTGAGAAATTTAAATGATTTTGCGAAAAAAATGAAAAAGAGACGAACGGACAATGGGTACGGCAAAATATTACTCTCTCTCTCTCTCTCTCTCTCTCTCTCTCTCTCTCTCTCTCTCGAACGTGCTCGTTGATGCGTTGATTTATTTACAGCGCTTTGACCTTGGCCTCACCCGATATCTATTTGCAAGAAGATAACGAAACTCATGAACCGATTGACGTGCAAGTTAAAAATTGAGAGATACAAATTTTATGATAGAAGAATTCATGTTACTTGCAAATATTTCAGTAGCGGAAAAAATTATTAGCGAATTTCCAGAATGTGCTATGCTTAGAAGGCATCCTGAACCACCGCAAAAAAATTTTGAACCATTGATCAAAGCTGGAAAAAATCAGGTAAGTAAGATAGTAAAGAGAAAAGAGAAATGTATCTACGAACGTATTTATTTTGATACGCATTTTTACATTTTAATAGGGCTTTGTAATAAATACAAACAGTGGAAAAGAACTAGCCGAATCGTTGGACAAAGCGCAAAAAGAGGACAATCCTTATTTCAATACTATGTTGAGGATTTTGACGACGAGATGTCTTATGCAAGCCGTATATTTCATTAGCGGAATGCATCAACAAAATGAATTCTATCATTACGGATTAGCTACCCCGATATATACGCATTTCACATCACCTATCCGCAGGTTAACAATTATTCAAACAAATACATTAATTTTAGTAAGAACGTGTTTGGATACATTTCATATATATCTTCTTTAATGTCCACGTTTTCATTATCCGTAGTCCAAGCATATACCACCAAATTCTATGTATAAGGGTTAATTCGCCATATATCCGTTTATAATATATGCAAAACTCGCGTCAATTTATTCGTAGATATGCGGACATTATCGTACATCGTCTCTTGGCGATATCTATCGGAGCGGATGTTACTTATTCGGAGATAATGGATAAACACCAAAATCAGAAGTTATGTTATAATTTGAACTATCGAAATAGGATGGCACAGTACGCTGGTCGAGCATCGATTGCATTGAATATACACGTATGTATATGTTATCTCTTTTGTTATTTACGCGTATTGTTTATTTAAAAAAGAAAACGCACACGTATCAATTACTCGATGTCGTTTAGTTGTTTTTCCGAGAAAAGGTCAAAGACGAGGAAGGATATATTCTTTTTGTACGAAAAAATGCCTTGCAAGTACTCATTCCGAGATACGGTTTAGAAGGTACACTGTATTTAAATAAAACGGACGCTTCCGTTACGTTTACGTACAATCGAGAGGATCATTCTCAATCATACAAAAATATAACATTTCGTACATTTGATCTTATCGTAGTGCAGTTAAGTTTAGACAGATCCAACGTTCAACACGAGAAATTGATTTTCCAGCTTGTAAAGCCAGAGGTAAGACTATAACGGAAAACGATTAAAAATATATATTTTACTGCACATTGGTCGACAAATTTTACTCCCGTCATTAAAATCCTCCGTCTTATTACAGATTCCAGGTTTCAGCGTTCCTCCGATAACGACTCAACCCGCCGAACAATCTGTTTCTAATATGGAACTAAACGCAGTAAATACAATAGAAAAGCGCAAAAGTGACAAAATCCTAACGGAAAGTTCTAATACTAATAAAAGGAAACATAAAAGAAGAAAGAAGAACTAAAGCGAGGCAAAATATAATATATTTTTTGCAAATTATAATTTATGTAAAATATTTATGTAAATTATAATAAACTTTTATGGGAAATTAAAAATAAATCGAATAAACGCGCGCGCGCGCGCGCCCACGCTCTCGTATATAAATTAATACGAGTTAATTCGATGAAAATTCGGGCTTTGTGCGCTTGCTCGTAAATTTTACGTAAATAATATTATGTAGGTAGAATCGGTGGGAAGGTGAGAGAAATTTAGCATTCGTTAAAAAAAAATTTGTTATCGAATCAAACGGACCTATTAAGAAAAAAAATATAATGAAAATACAATAGGTGCGATCGAGTTAGAGCGTCATCGATGATATAAACCTACCGATTGCTCGTGTACTTTGATAAAAAGATCTTCGCTAGATGTCTCTGCATACTCCTGTCAAAGTCAAGTTCACGTTTTATTTTCAAATGAAATCTCTAATGGAATAAAAATGGAATATTATTGCATCGAGTAAGAGAAGAAGAAACATCGACTTTCTTCGAACGATTAATACTTTCATTATTCGTATTATCCTTGTCGGTAATCTTGAAAGAAATTTGTCCCATGATTTTCCATGGAAAAATTGTTTACAAGATTATAACGGATGTCTTTTCGTGGTTTAAGAGATAAAACGTAAAAAAAGAAGATTTTTGTGAGAAGAGGAACCTTGCCGAAAAATTATTTCATCGGCGTTAAATATCTAAATCGTATGAATTGAAAAGGAAACGGATAATGGTATGTGTATGTGTGTATATACATGTCATATATATACATATACATATATATATATATATATAACCCCGGCGTATTGCGTTATTAGACGATAACCATTAGTTATTAGGGTCGATTGGCATAAATAACTCGACGCGAGGACCACGTTAAAAGAGTTGTTACAGTGTACGTGCGTATATGGTAATTACGGTCTTCCGAACATCGTTGTTCGTCGCGTTGCTCACGGACGTTGCTAGAGATGCATAAAATGTCAGAACAAATTTATTTATACCAACGGATCTTTCATGTTTATCCTTAATGTCGTTTATGTTCTATCGAAGGCATATCATTGAAAATTTTGCGTGTTTTTCACGTATAAGTTATATAAAAACAAAAGTTTTCTTATACTCGTCTACGCGGTATTGTTCGTGTGATCTAGTAAAAACGGATACGCGTGCGCACACAACAGAGAGAGAGAGAGAGACGCACGCACGCACACTTTTCTTTTCTTTTCTTTTTCTTTTTCGTCAGTAATTTAACCGTAAACGTTCTTGTTCTTATCAATGTGTTAAGTGACAGTAATGAAGTCGATGCATATTTTCACCTCAGCATTACTCGACGTAGCGGTAAGTGCTTCAATGAACAAAATCTTTTTCAAATAAAACACGGTTGAGATAGGAAACAAACCGTGGATTTTACAAATAAAACTAAAAGAAAATTATGATTATATATATATATATATATATATATATATATATATATATATATAATAAAAGAATGTTTACGAGAAAACGTAACGAGAGTATTCGAAGATGTATATTATGATATTAAATTATTCTTTCCCCGTTACATGTATATCGAATTATGTAAAAATGATATTATCCTAATCAGATTAAATCTAAAAATATAAACGGTGCTGATTTTGAATGTTGGATCGAAAAAATCTGACATTCCGCGTCATTGTAGTAAAATGGTGCGTGGGTTGGAAGTACGTTGCAAGTATAATTTTATATGATTATCGATGTCTCATCTTACCAGATGAACGGTAGCAAAAGTTTAAGGTCAAACGGTTGATCGTTTCGTTAATTATATATAAAACGTTTATTTGATTAAGTTTTTATTGAGAAGGCTAACGCGCCTTCGCATCTTATAATTTTCAATCGAACGTTCGAACGATCATAGTCGATTATTTATGATTTTTCAATATCGTCGACACGAAATGTTTTCTATAATTTTAGATATAATACGTTAGATCTATTTTATAAATCGTTATATAAATCGTTAAAATGTATATTATATATATATATATATATAGATATTTTTCTTTTTCTCCTTCTTTCTTTTTTGTTTTTTTTTTTTTTGTTTTTTTTGTTTTTGTTTTTTTTTTTTTTTAAGTAAAATGAGGGGAAACAATACGAGCCCAATACAACGACGACGATTTGTTCGGCAACGGTGGCCCTTGCCCACCTTGTCGACTTGCTATTAACGAGGAAACCGGTAGACTAAAGTACGTGATTTATAAAATTGGCTCTTCATTTTCTTGTTCTTTATTAATTATTTCTTTTTTTTCTTTTTTAATATTTCATTAGATGGTGCACGGAAGGCGATGATACTTGGCGATTTCGCGTCAGACTAATGCTATTGATTCCTGCGGTTTTATTGCCAATCACTATAATTTTCATTGCATTATCGCGATCGCAAATCACCGATAAATTACCACCCCCATCGTCGTACGTTCAGCCCGATTGACAATTCTCAAGAACAACAGACTAAGAATAATCTCGTTGAAAATTATAATACCTTGCTCCGATCATCCGAGAGCAAAGAAATACAGCACTCTGTCGATGGGAATGAAGATGAAGATGAAATTCGTATCTCCGAAATTCAAACAAGTACGTACCACCAAACGTTCATTTTTTAATACAATCCTCGAAACGACGGAAGAGGCATACGGATGCGGTAATATATACATATGTGTGTGTTTGCGTATAATCTACGTTATCTACTATAATTTGCGTGCGCGCGCGCGCGCGCGTGTGTGATCATATATATATATATATATATATATATATGTGTAAATAGGGAATTCAAGCGATACATCGAGTCTCATCGATTTAATTTTATCCACTCTTAATTATGTTCGTTCGTTCGTAGGAAGCAACGTTCGACGAAATACGCGATAGAATCCTATCCAAGGAGAAAAAAAAAAAAGTATCGTAAGTATAACAAATCCCACCACGTAAAATAATAAGGCAAATCTTTTCAAGTTCGAGATTGATTTGAACGCAGATAGCTAGTGAGGTCACTCGGAAAACGACGGCAGGCACGCCGTCGAACGACGAAACGGATTATTTTCCATTCGATTATAATCCAGAATTAGAATTCGACGAGCCCTACGCGTACAGCGATATAGAGGATTACGAAGACTACTCGAAGTTGGTACTTCCCTTTTCTCATTTCCATCCAACGGTTCCTCGTAGAGTTTCTAATCGCATTTTGCCTTGTTCTTTTTGCATTCCTCGTGCGTTATCTCTCCACGGCCTTAGAGAGGAAAAGACGGAGCACACGGTTACGGGGGAAAAAGAGCAATTAGATTTTGGGTCATCGAATAAAAGATATCGAAACGTCAAAGATAAGACGGATGAACGATCGCAAGATCGGCGGCTAATCGATCATACCGAGCGGATAGGCGCTTATTCCGTTTCCATTGGCAACGCCTACGGACGATGGCCTCTACCCGATCGCCACGATAAGGAGGAGAAGGTGGAGAAGGAGGAGGAGGAGGAGGAGGAGGAGGAGGGGGAGAAGGGGGAGGTCCCACCAGATTTCCATGCATTTTGGAAGGACGAAGGAAACGCGAAGACCATCAGAGAGGCTCAAGGTACATGCGCATACCGTACAATTTTATCGATCATTCTATGGCGCTCCTATCGATAAGAGCTGATCGATGACTCGTCCCTTAGCGAGGATAATGTTAGAATACATGGATAGGACCGCCAATCCGTGCGAAGATTTTTATCAGTACGCTTGTGGAAACTGGGAGAAACGTAATCCCATTCCAAAGGATAAGGCGGCCTACGACACCTTCGAGATGCTAAGAGAATCGTTAGATATCGTTTTGAAAGAATTGCTGGAGAATAAAGTTCCGCGTAACGTCGGATTAAATACCAAAGATGCAACGGTCAAAGCAAAGTATCATTTTAAGAGTTGCATGAATTACGGTTAGTTCATTCAAATTTACCCGGCCGAATATTAATTTCCTTTTCTTTATAAAACGATCGTAAATGCATAAATGGACGTGTGCCTAGAGATCTTGGAGCAGCGTATGGAACAGCCGGTGTTACAACTTTTAGAGGAACTCGGTGGGTGGCCGATCCTGAAGCCCGATTGGGATGCCGATAAGTTCGACTGGCTTCTTTTGGTCGCACAGTTGCGCCTATACAACAATAATATACTTATTTCCGAATGGGTTGGTCCGGATATTAAAAATAGCGACCAATATATCATACAAGTGAGAACGCGTTTATATTGAAATAACTCGAAGAATCCTTCAAGATCCTTCTTTAAATATATTACTTTTAATAAGACCACATTTTCCTTGATCTTTTGCAGTTCGATCAAACGTCCCTCGGCCTACCTACGAGAGATTATTTCCTTCAGCCATCCAATATGATTTATCTGAACGCTTATAAAGATTATTTCATTAAAATAGTAACCCTTCTTGGCGCTTCCTTGGAAAATGCCACTGTTCATGCGAATCGATTGATAGAATTCGAAACGAAACTCGCAAAGGTATACGTAAAATGAATATATCAAATATAAGTTAGGCATATGAAAATTGATTTATTTCTGATAGATAACATTTTCACCCGACGAGAGACGGAACGTTTCGGAACTTTATAGAAAAATGAGCATCGGTGAATTGAGATCGACGGTGCCTCAAATCGATTGGCGTAAATACCTTTCGATCGTTTTAGCACGTCCCGTTGATACTTCCGAACCGGTTGTCGTATTTGCCCTACAATATATTCAAGATTTGGTGGATTTACTCTCAGAAACCGAACCCAGGTGAATATTTGTTTGATACGCTATGAATAGCCCTTAACCTTTTTGGTTGTCAGCGGTCTAATTGGGATTCTAACGACGGTTTCCGTCCTTCTTCTTTTTTCTTTTCTTTTCTTTTCTTTTCTTTTCTTTTCTTTTCTTTTCTTTTCGTTTTTTTCTTAGAACTATAGCGAATTATATTTTATGGAGATTCGTACGTCACAGAGTGAACAATTTGGATGATCGATTTCAAGAAGCTAAGCAAAAGTTTTATTACATTCTCTTTGGGATAGAACAGGCCCCTCCGAGATGGAAAAATTGTGTATCACAGGTCAATGCCAATATGGGTATAGCCGTTGGTTCGATGTTCGTTCGAAAATATTTCGACGAGAAGAGTAAGAACGATGTTAGTTATTCGACCGCTTGAAACAACTAGATTAACAAAAATATAACATTTTTCTATTGTAACGCATTAATATGTAAGAGATGATAATTGTTTTAGACGCTATCCATGACACGAGAGATACAAGAATCATTTAGGGAATTACTGGATCAGACTACTTGGATCGACAACGAGACGAAACGATTGGCTAGCGAAAAAGTAAATGCTATGCTTTTAAGAATCGGCTATCCCGACTTTATCCTCCAGCCACATTTATTGAACGAACGTTACAAAGATGTATGTAAATCGGCTCGATCGCATTATCCTCGTAACGATAATCCACTTTGATTTGATATAATCTACAGGTCGTAATCCATCCGGATAAATACTTTGAGAACACGTTAAATATTTTACAACATTTGACAAGAGTGGAACAAGATCGTCTTGGTAGTTCGGTTAATAAGACTCTCTGGAATACCGCGCCTGCGGTTGTCAATGCCTATTACAGTCGCTACAAAAATCAGATAAGTCAGTCCTCTTTTCGATATTATATCAATGATATTTTTTATTACATTTTGTTTGCACTGGTTCTTCCTTCCTTCCTTCCTTCCTTCCTTCCTTCCTTCCTTCCTTTCGTTCTCTCCTCCTAAAAAAGTCAATTATTAATTCGACATTGAAAATAGTAGGAATGTCTGAGGTATCGCGGTAAAAATCTTATTCCACGAGTATCTATGAAATCGATCGCATTTCTCACTTCGTACTCCCCCGTCTCAGTGTTTCCAGCGGGCATACTACAACCGCCCTTTTATCACAGATACTTTCCAAAGAGCTTGAATTACGGAGGAATCGGTGTAGTGATCGGTCATGAAATTACCCATGGTTTCGACGACAAGGGTAGATTGTTCGATAAGAACGGCAATCTACACCGATGGTGGAAAAAACGAAGATATCAATGGCTTTCATGAAAGAGCAAAATGTCTTATTGGTAAAAAATTCATTGGTATCGCATCGATATATATATGTCTGTCTCGAATATACTTCATTATCGATAAAAAAGTTCAGCTGTATTTTAGACCAATATAGTCGCTATACGGTAAGCGAGGTTGGCGCCCAAATCAACGGTGTAAATACGCAAGGAGAGAATATCGCCGATAATGGAGGCATCAAACAAGCATTTCAAGTAAATAATAATAATAATAATAATAATAATAATAATAATAATAATAATAATAATAATAATAATAGTAATAATGTATCTCTTTGAAATACGAGGAATATTATAAAAAATCTTTATACGTGTAAATAATGATAAAAATGATTTTATAGGCTTATGAAAGATGGTTGTATACAAATGGCGACAAGGACGAGACTCTGCCTGGTATCGACGCAAACGGAAGGCAATTGTTCTTTTTGATTTCGCACAAGTTTGGTGTGGTTCGATGCGACCGGAAGCTGCTAAAAATAAATTAAGAATTGCTGTCCATGCTCCTGGAAAATTCCGCGTTATCGGTACGCTGTCGAATTCAAAGGCTTTCGCGGATGTCTTCCATTGTCCCCTTGGCACACCTATGAATCCTATTAACAAATGTTCAGTTTGGTAGCATAGCCGTAGATAATTATAAAAAATATCTTTTCAAAATAGGTCGTATATATGATATATATATATATATATATATATATATATATATATATATATATATATATATATACACACACACATACACACACATACATAGACACGCACATTACTTTCTCAACAAGTATAATTTTGCAATAAGTTGTATCCTTCGTTCGACGGAATATATTTTTAAGCCGATTTATTTACGAAACCGAATGAATGTAAAATTAAAAAAGAAAAGTAAAACAAAAACATGATAAAGTTTCGTTTTAAATTTCATTATAACAGCAAGAAAATGACAAGTCCATTTTATGCCTTGAACAGTGCGTTCATTATATTTTTATATTTTGTCTTCTTTAATATTTTGCGCTACTAATGTTTACAATTTTTTACGAATATTAATGAATTATATCAAAAAAGACATTCCACGTCACCAATGAAATACATTCTGTACACGTAGTTAATGTTAATTACTTTATTACGTAATACTCACAGCGGTTCAAAAACGCACGAGTTGTTTCCACGCAAGTTATACACATAAAGAATTTTCGGTAAAAACAATAAAAAATGTATATACATTCCTTTATAAATAAATATAATATGTATATCTATATGCGTTTATATATGCGTATACGTATAAGTTTCCGTGAGTTTTTAGTATGCGCACTTAAAAAATGACGTTCATGACCCATTAAAAATCGGAATGAATATTATCGATTCTATGTCGAGACCTCAAAATTCTTGGTAAATGTTTTCTCTGTGTGTATGCGTATTTGTACAGGCTGGCTACATAGATTATACCGACATATTTCCTTTTCCTCTCGTTGCTACGTTTCTACTTGTTTATTATTATTCTTTTTTAATTTTGCACTTTTGATATCCGTTCCAGTTTGTTCAAATTTCTGCGTAATATCACAATTCATTTTTTAATGCAACGAGATCTTTTCCCATCTTCGAAAAGTTAAAAAACGTTTACAAGTGCCTAAATCGTTCTCCGTACTCTATAAATTTGATACCTTCTTTATTTCGATATTTTCTACGACCGGGGAAAAATTATATTGTCGTACGTCTAAAGAGTTCACACACACACACACACACACACAAACACACATTTCGCGCGCGCGCGCGGTTGTATCGGTGAATTTTATTTTTTTTTTAATGTTTCTTTTTTCCATTTTCCTTTCAAAATTTCTCCTTTTTTATACAAAGCAAAAAAAAAAGAAAAGAAAGGTAAGGTATAACGTTTGAAACAGTTTGGACACAAAGATTACTCTCTAATGATGGAAAAATTGGAAAAGTATAATTGTTAATAACGATTAATGTGAAAATGGGAATATGTTTGAAACGCGTTATCAAACAGGAGTTAGTACTTGATGTATTTACGACGATTAATAAGCTCTGTCAACCTGCACACAGTTTGCAGTGATTTTTAATATATACATACATACGTACGTACGTACGTTCCTACACATGTATCATAATTTCATATATATATATATATTATATATATATATATATATATATATGCATGCATACGTATACGTATGTATGCATGTATGTACGTACGAAGAATACTGCATAAGTAATACAACCCCTGTTATTGCAAATATTTCATATGAATAAACACAAATCGTAACAACATTTCAAAAAAGGACACATTTGTCACATAGAGATTCCAATGACCTTAACTCTATTATGTATAGACATTATAAATCATTATTACATGAGCTTGGACATTTTACCTTCTACAGCATTTTATCAAAATTGGCCTATTAAATATATAAACATATATTTCGCATGTGCTACTTCCGTCCACTTAATAAAACGACGTGGAATTATACCATAACTTCCTGTTAACGTCTATTAATGTCATTGCGTATACGTATTACTTGATAACAGAGATCTTCACTTATGCAGAAACTGGTACTCCAAAATGTCTTCTTCATCTGTAAAGAATAAAAATATTTCATGTTCCAAAGTATATAATGTCATATATCTACTGCACTAAAAGGGCGCTATACACTTAAATACACATACATTCTGTTGCAATTATAATGTTTGTGCAATGATAATTCAAAAATATAATCTATCAAAAAAGTGTGTGTATAATAATAATAATAATAATAATAATAATAATAATAATAATAATAATAATAATACAAATGCAAACATATCAAATGCTAAACATCAATGGTGCAATAAATTTTATTTGTTTTTTTTTCTTTTCTTTTATTTCTATCGTTGAAAGGTACTCTCTGCCTCTCTGCAAATTCAGAATAATTGTTTTTCTTTCGAAACGATCAAAGTCCATAATCAGACTACCTTTGCACGAGTAGCCAAAACTTGTAATCGTAATCATTCTATGCTCTTTAATGGAATCTAAAAGAAAATATTAAAATAAAAACTACACTCACAAATATTATCTCTGGCATTGTTGTCCAAATTACTTGTCTGCGTGCGACATTCTTCGTGCATACGTCGCCCTGCATAAACCATCAGCGCAAGCACAAGGCACAAAATGGATTTTATTATGTCAAAGACATAATAATAATCCATATGCATATAACAGCGGTCAAAAATTAAATCGAGTCGCTATCAATTTTCAAAATAAAAAGCAGACGCGCGACCTTTTAGAGCAGCAGAAGTGAAATAACAAAAATAAATCAATGATATATGTCTGCGAACCACAAAATATATCAATAAAATACATCGCGTTTTAAAGCAACAATATATGTAAATGTTATCGACGATATGAAATTATTTTCCAAGTTTATTAAAGAACGAAACTCTTGAGGTACTCAGACATATTATATATCGAACCTGTCGGCAACATAAAATATTTTTATATTTTACAATGATGTATAATGAGATATTAGAATAATAATATGACGAAGAACTTTTGTAACTAGTTTTTCACGATACATACATATAGATAGAGATGCATTGTTTGTTAAATTCAAACGTTCAATTTCACTATGCAATTTTCCATACAAGTTACAGCGATGACAATTATCTTCGTACCGTTATCAACTACCGTATTATCAATTCGTGTATGAAATCTACAAACTTTTATATATATTCCACGTCATTGGTTATTATTCGGTAAGCAATTTTATGTATCTATATCTATCATATATACAATACATATATAATGGTTTTCCAAGTACGTCTATAAACAAGTTGCAATGTATATAATTATTAACGTTTATCCAATTAGATTAATAATTTATTTAATTAATATTAATGAAATTATTCTCATTTATAAATTATTTTATGATATAATCGAAATTCGAGCATAAAAATTAAATTTGAAAAATTGGCATAGAGTTGATTTTACAAAATTGCTCTTCACATTATTGTGAAACAACAAATACATAAAATTTGCAATTATATATATATATATATATATATATATATATATATATATATATATATATATATATATATATATATATACGCGTATTCAGCAATTGAACGAATTCATAAATTTTAAGAGAAAATATATTCTAAATACTATGCAGTGCATGAAAAAGAATCAGCCATAATATAATTTGAAAGTGAACACAATTTTATATACAATATTTCGGTCCTAGGAGTATGCACAAATCTTATTTTCAATCATGTCGTTATTTTCTTTGTATAAATGCAAAATGACATTTTATGTACTGAGAATATATAATAATTTAAATAGGTTGTTAAAATTGTTTTGAAATGAAAAGCGTACAATAAATAAATTTTGCTTAACAATGAAAAAGAAAATGTAATCAAAAATATTTTCTACAAAGTATAATTAATAAGTGCATACACCTGAAAAATACGTGTACAAGTTTTGTTTGTTTCCTTGCACTTTTAACACAGATAAGATGGCACATTTAATACGAGAATAATGATTTAACCTTATATATGTACACATTATCGAACCTTTCATGGTGTTATATCAAATAATACAGTTGCGAACAGCTCTTTTCTTTCAGATAATTTTAGATGTTTGAATAAAATAAAAGCGTCCGTGTCACACATAATAGTAATAATAATAATAATAATAATAATAATAATAATAATAATAATAATAATAATAATAATAATAATAATAATAGTAATAATAATAATAATATAATAATTGTAATAATAATAATAAAAATAGTAATAATAATAATAAAAATAGTAATAATAATAATAAAAATAGTAATAATAATAATAATAATAATAATCAAACGATGCATCAACTATTGCATAATGTGCCTTTATAAATTTGGCAAATGCCTGACTTTACACATTCTTCATCATATAAAGATTATTTAAGGCAACAGTTGGTGAATCGTTCAGTACATGGAATAGTACATTGTTGATTTTAAAGGAATAGTTGCCCCATTGTCGTAGACAGTCCTAAAATGCAATGAATGGAGAAATATTAATATTATTACAGACCATTTATTACATACAGGTACACATGCACTATACGCTATTAACACCTTATTTCAACATACATTTTTGTCAATAGTGTTATTGTTGTGATCATGCTTGTGCTTTATATTTTGTGCTATCATGCTTTTGCAAGTATAATTACATTAAGATTAAAGCAGCGTATATCACTGTGCATCTACTACGGAAGAAATATATATTTTCAATGATAAATAAGTAATTCATACAAGTAATTTCATATTTTTATACACTACTATATCTAGTATTTAATTTTATTGAAGATTATAATAATATTTCTATTTTTTAAGAATAATTTTAAATGCACTAATATAGAAATAAGCCGTTATATATACAAACGCACATATCGAATCCGATTCTATAGATATATATAGAATATTGATACTTATACCAAGGAATAAATACCGACATAAACATGAAGAGTATATCGTTCAGAAAGTTTTCAGCAAGAAATTGGCTTTAAACTGTACATAATATCTTTATGGATTAATAATAATCTAATAACGCCCAACAAAATGGCAATTATTTAATATATAAATCCAGCGTTAAGTTATATATTACGACTATGCGCCAAGTTTTAATCTGCCGCACAAAAGTACATCTATCGTGTAACTATGTAACTATACTTGTTTGTTATATATCTTCATTCGATCTAACGCAGTTTAGCCAAAAATAGCACGTCTCTCACAAATCTACCGAATTCAAAAGCTGTGTTTTGGAACTTATTTTTCTTTTTCTACTTCTTATTATTACTATTACTATTACTATTACTATTTCTATTACAAATACTATCGTTATTGTCGTTTAATATCGTCGCTGCTTGTCGTCGGTATAGTTACTCTATCAACGTCAGTATTGTTATTCTATCCCTAAAAGATAAGTTTAATTTATTCGTAACATTAATACTAGTACCAATATTATTTGACATAAAATTCTAAATAATTTTACTTACAAATAAAAAAAGAATTGATAATTTAAATATCCTTTCGCATGACGGAGAGAAAATAATTTTATATTATACTTTCAATTTAATCTTATGCTTGGTTGTATAGTTCAATTATTTGTTGAAAATATTTTAGACTATTAGAACCGATAGAAAACTAACTTAAACAATTAACATTATATAAAATTTGTTTTTAAATTATTTTAATATTGTCAATGATATTATAATATTCCGTACTATTCCAAGATGTTATTATATAAAGAGACATTAGTATTTACATTTACATTTACGTAATACTGCAAACATTGAAATAAAAATATGTTAAATAGATTTAAAATTAGAATTTATTACACAGCACGGTGCAAACGAAATGCAAATTTGTATTAATACACACGAATAATACCAAAATATTGCAGGCTATATATACCAAATTAATGAATGAATGCTATACTATCATGCAAGGAATGATATTGATCGTAACTACACTAATAGATAGATGTAGTAATTAGATTGTATGACGTATTAACATGAATCGTAAAAAAACATCTTAAATCAATGTCCAAAGTACAAGCCAGACAACGTAAAATTGTGTCTGTCTGTGTATGTATGTATGATGTATGTATGTATGAATGTGTGCTGCGTGTCTGTGTGCGTGGTACACACACACACACACACACACACACACACCACACACACAGAGCACACATCATGTACTTATTGTTATCTCATGTACATAAGATATCGCATAACATTCTATCATATCCTATATTCTCAGTCAGATTTATAAGTTATATCTATTTACACGATACTAGCATCTACATAACATCGACAAAAATTCACAAGGATTGCCCATCGCAATACGAAATGACTGTCTACTACCAGATAAGTCTTGTTGATTTTGTTGAGTTCCCGAACCAGTTCCTGTCTGTACAGACTGCTCAGAGCCACTGGACCGACTATGGCTTCCGTTTGACCTTTTACCATTGGAACCATTCCCATTACCAGAATTCTTACTTGGCATACTTGGCACAGATGGATATGTAATTCCGATTCGGATGCCGAAGAACAAGACTTCAGGTCGTGGATAGGTTCCTTACAAATATGTTCGCTACCTGCACTGCTACCACCTAATAAATCGACGAATGGCCGTATATAATCGGCACAGTGAGATCTTTCCACGTTTACGATGTGGCATACGATACAACGCGGATCGTATGCAAAACAGAATCTTATAAGCGTATAAATGACAAATTTAAATCGATAATATTCCTTACCTGAACCGCTATGAACACTTTCCTCCCTATGATATCCATATACAGTTGGTTCGTTAGTAAAATTAAATGGCATCGGACTGTAACCAGTCGCGGAATGAGGTGCGTACGTCCCTGAGTAAGGCATGTCCCAAGCGTTAGGAGGTGGTAAAGGTCCAACCGTGTCACAGTCTAATTTCATGCTGCTCATGGCGGAACACAGATCACCAAATATATAATAACATTGTTCGGAAAACGTGATCTTATTCACGGTATGTCTGATGAATCCAGCTTTTAGCATCAATGATGCGTATTTTCTAGCTTCACGACGATCAATAATTCCATCTACGTGTGTACTAAGCCATCAACGACATCTGCCCCAATAAATGCGTTTGGAATTGTTATTTTAAGCCACATGCGATCACGAATTTCCAAACCCGAGTCAGGACGTGCCATGGCACGTACTATCGTTGGCATATCTGTATTAATGGTAAGGTGAAGTTCCTCTAGTGGTCCTATTCGATAAAATAATTATTAAAACAATTATTAAACACGATTAACAATTATTAAACGAGGTCCTTGCCATTGAAACATGGAGAACTTACGTTCTGTATCTGGTAGAGTACTTGCAAGACTACTCGACGTAGATGTTAATGTCGTTGCGCTTGGTGGACGAGGTGGGAAACCTTCGCCTCTTATAGCCGCTGTATGCGCCACCCACGCACCCGGATCTATAGGACGCACCGGTTCTGTTCTTGGTATGGTAAAGTAACCTTTCGGATTTGGATCCCAACATTTTGCGACGACCAACTTGATAGGTCTATACCAAAATAAATAAATAAAACAGAAATTTATATCCTTATTGTAAGAATACGCGAATGAAGGATTCTTCAATCTTTATTCTTTTTAAAGAAAAACATCCTCTTTCTTCGAATACTTTTTGATGCACATATCAAATACGAGCACACTTACAAATTACACATCTACAAACAGATGTAATATATTTAAAATAAATAAACTCTCTCTCTCTCTCTCTCTCTCTCCCTCTTACCCTGGTTTTTGCACAACTTCGCGTAGAACTCTTACTGCCTCGTCGTTTGACATGTTCTCAAAATTAATATCGTTAACTTGAAGACTCATGTCACCGGGTTCTATTCGGCCATCTAAAGCTACAGCTCCCCTATATCAATTACAAAAATTTATATTTCAATGGAAAAATTAATTAACAAATAGAAATGTTGCGAAATTAAACTATCTTATCGATTAATGTAATTCAATAAAATGCATATTTTCAGAATGTTTGAAATAGATTTCTTGCAATAATTAAGATAATTTCTAATACATTGTACGTTAAAAAATATAAAAATATATCTAAGTAAAAACAATTGAGATAATAAGAGTCTACTAATTTCCTCCAATGGCAATATTTTCTTTCTATTTGCTGAACGATAAATTTATTGTGTCGATAAGAGAAAAAATATTGTAAATAAATAAGGCTCCAACATACATTCGGGGATATATACATATAAATATATAAGTTCGCGTGCGCGCGCGCGCGTGCGTGTGTGTGTATTAAAAAATGTCATAATATTGGACCCTCTGTTCTCGCATGAATAATACAGAGAATTATATAATAATTTGTGCATATAAATTTCTGTATAATAATGCACAACGATAAGCATGTATTTAATGATAGCGCATACACACACGCACGCACGTGCGTACGTACGTATATGAGGATTTAATATAGAGAATAATATTTTATTAAACGACAATTTAATAAGTCAATAACCATACCCTTTCATTATAGATCCAACATAAATTCCTCCATCTCCACCCTTGTTACTCTGTCCGACGATACTTATTCCAAGGAAATGACAGTGTCCATATTTAATGAAACCGTTATGATATTCAAAGACATTGTGCTATCTGTGATACTGCTAAATGAAGATGTTCGAGACATAGGAGGTAATCTGTGTCTTCTTCTTCTTTGAGGTCTACGTCGATCTAATATGCAGAAAATAAATATGAAAATATAGGTAAAAAAATATTTGAAAATAATCGCGACGGAACTAAAAATAAATAACAGAAGCTTGGATTAAAATATAAATGATATTACATATTAACCTAAAGTTGCTCTGTCAACCGCACTACTCATATTAGTATGACGACCTGTTGTAGATGTAATACGACTACTTGCATCATCGTCAGATTCTAAAACGTCGTCGTTTCTAGATCCGAGCTCAATATGGAGGCAGTTTCGTATCCATGACCGGAGCGATGTTTAGAGTGACCATTTATTCGCAATCCTGTACGCGCGATATAAATATATATTAGTCAATATATTTTCTTATACAGAATAACATTCTTACTTATTTACGTCGGTATACAGACGAACCATTATATTTGTTATATTTCTCGTATTTGTCCGTATGATGTCTCGAACTTTTATGTAAATGATGTCCTTGTCTGCTACTTATAATACTTTCAGTTTCCGTCAACGTATCATCGTGCGAAAGCGGCGGCGGACCACGATTCGTATGTCCAGGCGTTAAGTGATCAACCCGGTCGTGCTTAACGTCGCTGTGCGCCACGGAATCCGTACAATGCGAAACGCATCCGATACATTACTGCCTTCGGCGGACACCAACTGTTCAAAACAAACATTAATGCTTTAAGATTCTATGCTATATGCATAATAATCGACGTCGATATTCATACGCACTGAAAATATTTTTATATATCTTTATACCATATAATATTATTTCTTTATCGAGAACGTACTATTCGCCGCACGAAAATCGACGAATATAATAAATACTAATATCGAACGATGCTTCAGAAAAAGTCAATAAATAATAAAATAACATTTGCGCTATATATATATATATATATATATATATATATATTATATATATATAGTACGCGAGTATATTTAATTCATATTTAGTTTAAGCTCTCGAGTACGTACTCTTATGGATAATTACATACGCCCCTCTCTAAGATATTTTAGAGTATATTATCATATAGAAATGATCGATGTAATTGTAAATAACGATTGATGAATGTAAATAAACGTATCTTACCCACGAGACCACTCGTCGTTGAAGCACGGAAGATGCGCATCGTCGTCTACAATCTCTTCTTTCACAACTCTATTAGAAAAATAAAATAGAGAGGAAGATTAAAATGAAATAATTTACCACGCTCGCACGCAAACGAGTATATAAATAATATCTTTTGATCGAGATCAAACGGTTCATCATCGGAACGCGTACTATTGCAATAAAAACGGTGAGAAAGATAGGATCTATAATGATTTTCCCATATAAAAAAAAAAAGAAAAAAAAAAATAAGTCGAATAAATGAGCGCGGCGAGGAAAAACAATAAAACAAATATCGTATATATCTAGAAAAGATTCGATCTTGAAGCAACACACAGCGCGTATCGTTACAATGCCTTGACATTTATCTGGAAACTATAAAAAATGTGATATAACGTTTTCAACGTGACGGTCGAAATATGTAAACGTTTTATATCGATTTAAATTTGATTCTACCAAATATGTTTGTATATCAATTGGACACCAACCCGAAGTCATCGTCCATTGATTTGAAGAAATACTTGTAATTCGGTCGGTTGAGGACATTTTTAAAATCTGCCAAAGTCACCCTCTCCGGTGATATAGTAAGCTTCACCAAATAAGGTGTTTCTTCGTCGTCGATATGGTAAATAATTTTGGTTCCTCCATGATCGTGAAATAAATAATTGTACGTTGATTCGATAGAAAACTTTGTATCAGTCAGGCCCCCACTAACACGAGCAATTGTCTCAAACCAATATGGCGCGTTGCAGTTCGAGCCAAAGCCCTCACGCGCACCGAGTTTTTTAGTAGCATGTAGTCATGAAATAGACACCAAACACCATTGATTAATATAGATTCCAATATACGAATGAGTCAGAAAAATCTATTCGTTATTATTCCAAAAATTCGTTCCCTTTCGTCCATTCGTATCTTTCTTATCTTCGAATAAATGTCAACACTCCTGCCGACGTAATCGCTAGAGCTACTACAGCGGACCTTCCATTGCGCCCCCACCTCGCTCTACTACTACCCACCTCTACCGACTGTCACGTTCGAGAAAATCCGCCGATGGTGCTACGATCGTCTCTGTCTTCTCTTTCTCGACCATCGCGACCACGTCCATCTACGAGGGATACGAAATAATTTTCATCAATAATTATTGTATCCTTTTTTTCTTTTCTCGTGGAATTTTTTCTCTTTTTTCTTTTTTTTTTTTTAATTAATCTTTCAACGTCGGCTTATAAATTGCGTTTTCGTATAGCAACGACACCGAAACTTCTTCCTTCTCTATCGTACGATACCTACTAAATAGAGTTAACTTGTTTACTTCGAATCGATAAAACATGGAATCCTTATTTCGTAGGGATTTTGGTGTTGCGGTTACCCTGGCTCCCGCACCATATCGATGATGATACCACTTCGTACTATCGAATCTACGTTATTTAAGCGATCGTATATGCGCATTTGCGCGTTCGACGTTTCGCTTTAAAGGTAACGATTTCCATCCAAAATTCTATGAGATGGATTTTAAGTTTCTTACGAGTCCTTGTTCTCTCGCGCGAACGAATCAACTTTTTGATAGAACGCCGAAGGAAAGTAACTCTCGAAGCGATACGACGAATTATCCGAGGTAAACATATTCGTCGATAGTTGAATTCGACGAGTATTGAAACGTTAACGAGAAAGAAGACCCAAGGGGACGAACGACCAACGATGATTTTCACGGCGACGAATTAATGTCTTTATCTCGTCGAAGAATGCGGTTCGAGAAATCGCCGGGAGGCGTTAGCGCCCCTACTACGTGTGGTTTGTCCATTCGCCGGTGTGTCGTCGTTCAGTTACGTCTCTTTCGATAGCGCCTGCGATCCACGATTCTACGGAAGATGCGTATTTTGAGCGAAAAGATTTAATAAGGGCGCCAAATTGATACGAAATATAAATATATGTATATATATATATATATACACCAGACATTTTTCTCTTTCTTTCTTTTACTTTTCATTTTTACCGAATATTGTACAAATTATTTGTATCGGTTACTATTTTCAAGCGATCCTGTACAGATTTTTAATTTATTTTACTTAAAGTAAAGTACGAAACGAAAAGGGAATTAACATTTATAATCGCATAATAAATACGAATCTTAAATTTATTTTACGTTCGCATAGGCGTTCAGAATCGAGCTATTCCTTATAACGTCTGCTGTTCGACCTATCATTTTTCTGCAATATATAATGGTTATAAACATATAGATGTTTAATTTTAAGAATATAAAAATTGTATAAAAATATATAATTTTTTACCGATAATTATCTGAAAATCCATATAATAACTGGCGGGTTGTTTTACGTTAGAAGTCCATACCATACACTGTACCGTCAAAAGTCTATTCGCTGCAAAATATTTTATTACATATTAGACATTATCCTTTCCTAATATTCTTATATCCGACGACGTAATCGCAATACGTCGATACAAATTTCGATCGTTCGATCGTTCCGCATCGAATTTACGATATTAAAAGTAACGTTACGTGTAAGATTCTTAAATTTGATAGCAACGACAGGAGATACGTAATCTTTTTGCCCTCTAAATGGAAAATATTCAACGGGGAAGCCAGGATTAGGAATGTAATCAATTTTTCCGACATGTTCCTTGTCTATATTGTCTGCTCCGTTGCAAGATAACCAAACGTAGGCCTATTTTTTAAATACATACACGTAACGCACGCGTATAATTAAAT
>CAJVQX010000030.1:0-29609 GCA_911387935.1 Dolichovespula saxonica
ACCAATTCCTTTGGGTGAGCGTATCGATGAATAACGACCTTTGACGAATAAAACCTTTGTAAAGGGAGAAAAAGGAAAAAAAAATATATATAAAAAGGGAGAAAAGGGCAAAAAGGAATGAAGAAACATTGAAAACGGTATAACGCCGAGAACAAGATCGATCTCGGACGCAACCCCGACGTACATTTTCGTTTCGGCTTTCTCGTTAGGATCGAGCATGAGCGACCTCGACCTCGCGCAAGCCGATTAATTTCAGCAAAGGAAAAAGTGCGAGCCGGTCGGTTGGGAACGAGATATGAAATCCGCGTAGCGAAAGGATCGAAATGGGTCGAGAGGGCCCGACGTTTTCTCGACTTTTAGGTCGGTCATGATGCAAATTGATAATTCATCGGAGTGACATGTGGAATATCACGGGTCGTCATGCCCGGTCTACCATACACGTGATCGTCCCTGTTTCACCTACCTTTATCACTCCTCAAGCCGGAATGATCAATACGCGTACACGCGCTCGTGCACTCGGGCTTACATGTTGCAACCACGCGGACCCAGCGTGATACGATGTAATCTTACGATTCGAGAGACCGAAAGAAGAGAGCTAAAGGGAGTAAAACGAACGAATGGACTCTAATCGTAATTGCATTTTATCTAAGGAGAGGGTAAAATGTATTTTTTAACCGTGCTATCGTTCAACCGTATCTAACGTATTTTATGACGATCGCCTCTAATAACCAACACACTCCAAACGTAAAATATTTATCTCATTCCAGCAATAATTTCCCAGAAATTTGATATTACGGGAGTTCACTGCTCGAAGCGTATCACCGATCGTTTATAAATTATAATCATTACTTTATATCGAATTATATATTCCACGCGGTAAATGCATTATTGTTACTCGGACGCTATTCGACGGACTTATTGCTTTCCGTTTTCATGCACCCAAAATATCGTTACACCATTTACAATATTCTAAACAAAACGTTCTGACGTTCGTACGGGGTATATCATTGCTAAAAACGGAGTGCAAAGGTAGGACAATCGATTTGTCGAGCGTGTACCTTGATATCGAAAAGAGAGGCGAGAGAGAGAGAGAGAGAGAGAGAGAGAGAGAGAGAGAGAGAGAGAGAGAGAGAGAGAGCATCGATTTTACATAAATATTGGTTTTTTCTATGTTGTTTGCTCCGTTCGAGCAATATCTTTGTTATACCGATAAGTGGTAAGATGAGCGATTTGAAATACGGAAAGGAAGTTAGGTCTTTACGTGGTATTCTTAAGGATCTATCGTAGATAAAAATAGGAGATGTAGAGGAGAAGAAGAGAGGTAGGAAGCGGATAACACCACTTTTCTCTCGCCGCTTATATTCACCTGTCCGTTCGCCCATTTCAGTTTAGTGCCAGCATCTTTTCAAGGATCTTCGACGTTTCGAGAGAGCGAAACCTTCTTCTTCTCTTCTTCTTATTCTTTTCATGCCGATGCGCGAATCCTTTATCGAGTTTCATTCATTTTTCCGATAGACTCGAAGGATTCTTGAGATCTGGATTCAGCGGGTACGCGCACACAATCAAATACGAGATACGAAGAACATCGGCCATACCTTAACCGCCAATCGCGCGTCGCTCCGTTTGGATCTCATATCCGACACGGACTACAGGGAACATTCGAATAACGGCGTCGTTCTAGAAATGTTTTGTAGAATTTTCCTAGATATTTCGAGAATCGACGTACACGCGACGATATTGCGACTGCACGCGTCCGTCATAAAATCTAGCCCTGAATACGCTCTGGAACTTCTCCTACCGTTTTTGCGTTCGAATAAAGCTCCGCGTTTCGTGCACGCGCAAGTAGACGTCACGAGCGAATATGCGAACGATCTCAAGCCTCAAGTCCCTTTTCACTAATTTTATAATTCGATAACGAAAAAAAAAAAAAAGAAAAGAAAAGAAAGAGAAAGAACAAAAAAATATTCGCGTACTCTATAAGACGATATAATAATTCTGCGATTCCAAGTCTCGTATCCTTTGAGAAGATTACGTAGAAGCATGCCACGAAATACATTTGTGATTTCCGATTTCGACGAAGCGCTGGGTATTATCTATATACGCTTCCTACTAGATTCTACTTAGATAGCTATCTATGTATCTATGTACATATCGACAACGCAATATTAATACATACCGTAACACGGTTTAAACGAGTAAGCTTACAATCTAATAAGTTGAATCGTATACGATACGTAGCTTCGCCTAACAAGTTAGCTCGCCAAGATATGGATATGAGTAGCGAATCTAACGTCGACGAGAAATAAAGAATGGGACTGAAACTAACTACTAGTTAACGCTACCTCGTGATTTGTATTCTTCGTCTAGATATACGCATAATAGTTTTCAACGATTTCACGAGCGATACGGCGAAAAAGAATTTTCTTTTTTTTTTCTTTTTAAGAGGATTTATAAAAAAAGAAGAGAAGAAAGAGAAAGAGAGAAAGTAGTTTAGCGAAAAAAGAATCGACCGGTTTTTTTCGTTTATCCGAAGATGGCCATATAATATGCAAAACGTTGTGGATATAGTCGCTATGGCTTGTCATCCGGTTTTTATCGGTAATCTTGACTAATCAGTATGAATATTTGAATGTCTCTCTCCTTGGAAACGATGTTCCCACGGATCATTGAGATAACGTAAGTCGCAAAGTCGAGCCAGCTATTGTTTCGAGTAATACGCCGCTGAATTTTGCCGTACGAAATTCCCATTACGTTCGAGTTACGAGCGAAGGTAGGAGGAGGGCCGTTTCATAAGTGAAGAACAAAAGGCGATGCTTTATCGTCTCATTTCGTCCCGCGACTCGGACTTACCTGTTAGGAAGGATAATCGTCGCATGGCGGGAAAGGGATGGTTTCCGCTAGTGTCCAAGAGATCAAGCTGATGCACTTCGCCCCTGATTCTATAAAGCTTCTGTGGAAATCCTCGATCGTAGGGGTATAACTCTCTTCGAATTTGTTGGATAAAAATCTGAAATGGAATATTTGTTAAATCTCAAATCGTTCGATCGATGAGCATTAATAAAACCGTCCGATTTGCGCAACGTACATTATCCTACATCAATCTTCATCTCTCACTCGTTTGTCAAAAACAATAGACTCGAGTTTCCATTTTCCACGATTGGAACCGTGTTCCCCTCGATCACGATTCTCTCACCGAAACGAGTCGCGTAATTACCCTGAAATTAGGGAAATTCACAGAGGCTTGACTGGGTCGCGGTTTGTCAATTTGACGTAACGAATAGTCGCAAAGGCGGAAATGAACAGCCTTGCCGAATACGAAATTGGCTAACTCGCTTCGAACATTTTAAATATCTCTTCATCCTATTGCTTATACACATATGCGTTCATAATCACGATCCGTTCGTTTAAATCTATTTACCCGATGGAATATATAACCTTATCTCGTTGTAATAGCAAATATATTCATCGCTTTCTATTCTCTTCTCTGTTTGTCGATAAGACACGTTTATATCGACGGCTTTTGACAGCAATAATAAAGCGGACGCGATTTGTATGCGCGGAACGTATGAATCGGTGTCGTCGCGTTAACGCGATAATACGGCAATAAGGAAAATGCGACACAATGCATAGCGGGATATAATTTGCATCGATAAATGCGATGGATTAATGAATAATATCGTTCTCACGTTATTAGTACTCGCTGAATGCTTCACGTGTTTCATTTCAATAGCCGGTCGCGAAGAATCAGGTGCTGTATATACACGGACACGAAGGAAGGTTTGTTTGAAAAGGATATTCCGAACGAAGAAAGGACGAACAAATCCTTTCATATGTATTCGATCATTCTTACTCGTTTCGTCAATTTTTGATGCGTCAGATAAAATCCCGCGTTGATATTTGCTCGAGCATTCGAGAATCGAAAATGAAGAGAGCAGTTAACGAGAATAGCCGTCGTAACGTAGACTCACGTATCTTACCAAACGAAACTCTAAGGGCAGATTCAAACTTCTCCATCCAACTTGGCGATCTTAGAAAGTTCAGTAAAAGTCGTTAGATCGCGTCGCTCGTGTCTCTCGTTACCTTCCTAGCGAGCGACGAGAACATAATGCTTTAATTACGCTCGTTGCAAAGCCCAAGGGCTTTTTTATTTTCTCTTTCTCTCATTCGGTACCGCAAACAACGGCCGAGGATGCAATTCTCTTCGAGCGTAATGAGCTTTCTTTTGTTTTTTTTCTTTCTTTTTTTTTTTTTTTTTTTAACGTGTAAACGAAACCGCTCGAAATACATTTACTCCGTATATACGGAATAGTCCGTATAATTTCGAATAAGAATGTTGTGTAGGCCTTGATCGTAATGGAAACTTAGCTAGATGAAAAGAAAAAGTTCTCGTAAGGGATAGGATTACCGTGCTACAATGGCGGTCTTGCCGACCCTGGCGCTGCCGAGCATGACGAGGCGATAGCAATTGCGTGGCGGTGGTTTGCAGGCATCCTCCTGCGAGGAGGTCGAGGCAGGACTGGGGCTAACGGTGATGGGAAGGATGCCATCTTCGGCACCGGAGGGCCCCTCCAGTTCGGGGCCCGCTTGTGCGCCTCGTCGACCGACTTGATCTTATGCTCGGTCTCGTCGATCGTATTTCCGCTTCTGCACACCCTCTCCACCGAGCAAAGAAGTCGACGGCACGCCTCCAGCTGTAAAGAACACGAAATATAGGGGGCAAATTCTTTATCTTGAAATTCTTTCCCTCTCGAAGCTCGAGAGTCACGATTCGAAATATTTCAATGCGGAAGTGGATCTCGCTTTGAAATATTTCAGGTATGGCCAGAAGAGAAAAGAGAAGAGAAGAGAAGAGAATTGAGAGAGAGAAAGGGAGGGAATCTTCTTCCGTGATAAGCGAATTGAGAGAATTGAAGGAGCATCCTCTTTCGAGGGAACCTAAGCGTCTTAACGCACCACGGAATATGCTAACTGGAGAGAGAGGTCGGCCCTTCTACGAAGAACGAATCGTTTCGATTGCTCTTTTCATTTTGTAGAACGCCTCGTCTAATAATTTCACGATTGAATCGTTAAATTATTTTTAATTACCGCCGAAGGATTTCGGTCGCGACGGTATTTCTAGAATTTAATATCGTAAGTTGCGCTCTCTCTCTTCTCTCTCTCTCTCTCTCTCTCTTTCTCTCCATGTGGTTTCCCTCTCTATTTCCTTCTTACTCGTTGTTTTTAGTTCTCTCTTTTTATTCCACTCAAAAAATCGCGAGCGTTTAGTTTTTGCCGCTTACATTTTTTTTTTTCTTTTTTTTCTTTATGTGAAAAACCGCGACGAGAGCTAATAGAATATAGCTCTTGTAAAATCGCGAAATTGTTCGCGTTTATGTGCTAGTCGCGATAATCGCGAAGAAACGTGCCGTTTGACGCACGTCCCGTGGATTACGAAATTATTAGAATGTCGGTAAAACAGAAGAGAACCATTATTGTTCCGTAATAACACTTTAACGCGCTCGATTACGGGGCTGGTTCGCGTTAATTAACAATTTCACCGAGACGAGTAAAACCGTCTGTGATGTTCCGTCGAGAGCTTCGTTATCTCCTCAATATAATGTTGAGGATAATTCAACGGATTGGTAAATGCCTCTGGCCATCGACGATAATCAAGTTACGATATTGTAATTTTAAGGAACAATCAAGATTATGTACTTTGACGTAAGGTTAACTTCAACGTTTAGTCAATGGGAGAATAGACGGTAGAAAGTTTTCTCGAATGGAACCCAAAGAAATAAAATAATAATACGATTTTAATGTAAACGCAGAAGCGACGTCAAAAGTTATTATCGATTGTTAAAAGGAACGGACGTGGGCTGTTGGCGTTCGTTGAAAGGCTGTTACTGAATTCGAGGATGCGAAGTTGTCCGCTTCTGGACGAGTCCTAGACATTTTCCAAAGATAGATCGCGAGTAGTCCATTTTAGAACGAGGAATTCACAGATGCGACCTACTCCCTGTAAACCGAGAAATAATGGAATGCATTAAAGCTTCTACGACGGTCCGTATTTCATTCTGATTTTCCTCAGCGACGCGAACGATATGTTGCGACAATTGCGATCGCTACGATCGCGTTTGTTCCTTTAGCTATTGGTTTTCAAAACTCTGTGCCTTTCTCTTCGCTCTACTCGCACGTCGTATTACAACGAAAGAGCACGTTTAATAATAGCGCTGTTACAATTATAATCCCGATGGTTCGTTTGGCGAGAGTCTTGCTTCTTGCCTATTGTACGACAGTTGTCTGAACTATCGATCGCCTTTCCTTATTTCTTTTTCCTCTTCTTCGATAAAGCTACATCGGAACTCTCTTGTATTCCACTCTCGAGGACACGTTCCTCACAGAACTTCATATAAATGCATTTGTCTTTTACCCTATTTGTACGAGTCAAATGACAATCCGTTTTTATGAATATAAAGAAGAAAAATAAATTTTCGATTATTTCTTTCTCTCTTTTCACTTTTCCTTTTTCTTTCTAATTAAGACGAATTCATCTTCGGACGATATTCGCTCTCTCTCTCTCTCTCTCTCTCTCTCTCTCTCTCTCTCTCTTTCTCTCGAATAAATATTTATAAGACAATTATTTTATAAGGCGAGAACCGGACAGAAATGATTTATTATATTTGAGAACTGTTATATAATCTTTATCTTACGGATGAAAGAGTTATTTTTCTTTCTCCCCTTTTCTCAATTACTAAGCACTATCATCCATTGTACTTTTATAGTGGTAATAAATAAGTGTTACTGTTAAATGGCACCATGTTTGCTCTAAACATATCCGACCGGAATACCTATGGATTATATTTGCTACTCGCCGAAGTGCGAGGATGTCTCGGTATAAATATTTAACGATTGACCAACGTCCATGTCGATCGCATAAAATCCGTACTCATTCCCCTTTCAACGATGTCAAATGCTTAAAAGAATCTCATTTATTGGTAATAATGTACGTGAATTAAATTGGGTTGCGGTTATTGCATTATCGAAATGATCCAAGTTCTCGTGGAATCAACGAGGCGTGGCTCGATACGAAAAACTTACGAGGTTATATAAAGAGCGAAAAGCGTAACACCGGAGGCGCTACGTTAACAATGAGGAGGACATTTCGCGCAAGCGACAAGTCAAACTTTCGTCGTTTATGAAGGATTAACGATGCTCGACTCGACTAGATTCTCGGCTATGAATTAATTTGATAAAGCGAGAGAAGGTATCGTTTTGCGTATTCTACGTATACACACTTACGTAAATACGTACGTATGTATGTACGTACGTACGTTCGTACGTAAGTACGTAGTTGGTAGATACTCGATGAAACGTATACGTTGCTCTCGCGTGGAACGCGCTAATTAAGAACTTTGTTGTAGTAGGAAAATTGCTGCGTTTCGTAGGTAGGTAGGTATCTCGCGCCATAGAAAGATCGCTTTGTAGTTGGCGCTAATTATGGTATAGCTACGCCCCGGTCAGGATTATATCCCCGGAAAGCCATTGAAAAATATCGCCGAGAGTGTTCAAGACAGAGGGATACTCCTGGTTTCCAAGATTACCTCGTTTCGTTGCCATTAGCGTAATTTCCTTCGTGAAAATAATTGTATTATTCAACGTGGAGAATAAGCGTAGTATAGTGGCCATCACGAAGGACAAAATTTAAGTTAAGACGAGATCGTTCGATCATATTTCTTCCCTTTTCTCTATTCCTTTTCTATATTCTTAGCCACCTTCATCTGTTAAACACGCTCGAATTAATTTTTCCCATTTCGTTCTATCGAGACTTTCAGCATCTCGATGAGATGTAAAGCTGGGATTGAATCCTTTTGTTCGTGGTATTATAGTTCGGCTCGGGATTATTTAAAATGCCATTGTACTTCTTCGTTTATCTTCATGTTAAGAGGTAGCTGCTATTTAAGCCCAAGATGAAATGGTGTTTGACCGAATCTGAAAAGGGAATCGATTATCGAGTGTTCGTTTTATTTTATAGGGTATCTACCGAAGCGAAGATACGTCTCTCTTTCTCTCGTATTTTTCGTTTCGCAAAGATATTTTTGAAACGCGAAATAAGCAAAATCTCTATTTTGTTCGGTTTCAATCGCAGTGAAGAAATATTGATGTTTAGGAGATTTAAATATCTCGGAAAAAAGATAAAAAAATTAAAAAGAACGCGTCGAATAGCCTCGATCATTTTGTTGGGCATCGTATCGAGAGTGTGCCAATCGTTACATTCCATTTCATCCCGGCAAACGAAGCGTGGAATCGCAAGAGAGAGAGTCTTTCGACCCTTACGATTCCGAGGGAGGAAAACGTTCGTTTCATCATGCTTGGATTCGAAAAGAAAGGGAATAAAAAGGAAACGATAAAAGGCCGAAGAGTTAGTTCGTCGACGGCTTGAAAGCGGACGGAGAGAGATAAGTCGAGAGCATGCGTTTGCTTAAACACGGTAAACGTCCGTACAAAAGTCTTCCTAAACAAATTTAATCTCGTCTTCTTACGAGCCTCAAGCCTGTTACGGCCCCCTTTTAGTCGTTTCATTCGCTGTGACATTTCATCCTTTTTTGTACTCGATTACTTTTTCTTTTATCTCTATGATTTAGATCCCAAACTACTCTCTCTCTCTCTCTCTCTCTCTCTCTCTCTCCTTTTTATCATCGCTACTGATTCGCCTGAAACGTCCGATCCTTTTAAAGTTAACGTCTAATGAAACACGTTATTCAATTACTTTTCCCTCTTAAAGATCGTTCAAGTTCTTTCTTGCGAGAAACGATGTTTGAAAGGAGATAGACAAAGTTCAAAAAAGTATCTCGTTGATCCAAAAAAATGGGACATAAACACGCCGGATGGGACTAAAGTTTGAAAATTTCCTCGCGCGAGACTTAATCATGTAGGAGGAATGTTGCTCCCCTTCCGTTCGGAGAACGCTTCAGAAATTTGATATAAGAAAAAAGACGGCATCTATGCGAGTTCTCGAAGGAGAGGAGGTAGAAGTGAAAGAAGAAGAATTTTGCACGCTGTGTTTAGGTTGTCCTAGCTAGAGTTTTATTGAATTTTATTGTTCGAAGGCAGACGGTCCGTGTCGCTCGTCGTATAAGCGGACGAGAAGTTTCTGGTGACACTAGGTACGTTGAGGAAAGAAGAAAGGAAGAAAGAGAGAACGATAGAATTTATCGTCCTTATCTCTCTCTTTCTCTCTTTCTCGTATGTATATATAAAGAAAAGAAAAAGAGAGCAAATAAAATTTCTCGAGAGGGATAGGTAACTCTAAATGTAAAAACAAGATACAAAGAGAACTATAATCCATTATATTTGGATTTCGTGCCTATTTAAAAAACGCCACGTTATTTTCCCGAGGCCGTGCTACGTTCCGAGTCGGTTAAACGTGACTCAATTATGACTCGGCGCGTGTACTCATAAATTGAGTCGGTGATTAAATTTTGCCATCTTTTCTCCTTGCTGTACTCTTCCTAAATGAAAAGCAACACGATGTGCATCGAAAAACGTGTAACTGACAGCTCGGAGTAATTAAAACGCATTGTTCGTGCGAAACCGCGACGAAACGTCGAATTTTCGCGTTGCGAACAATTAATAATCGCATGCGGTACAATTCGAAGAAAGAATAACGAGCGCAATCTGTGAAATAATAATTAGATATTAGAAAACGAAACGAATAAAGCCAGATTATCGTCGCGTCGTTTACCGTTCGAGATTGATACTCTGTTATGAGATTGCAAATTCATTTATTTTCACGGCTTTACCCGGTACGAGGACTTTTACGCGGAAAATTGAAAACCGAAAAATTATCGAAGGAACGTTGTTCCTATATCGATGTTTCGATCGGCCGGCGTTCGAACGAGAGCGTCCACGTTTGCTATTTCGCGCTATTCGGGATCTAATCAAGCCAGATTCGTACCGTGCGCGGAAATTCTTCGCGAGCGCGCGTAGCGTATCGCGCGTAGTAACGTTGTTAGGTGAGATTCGCGAACGATTGATCGAAAATCGTCGACCCAGAACGTGATCAGCTTGGAAAATTCCTTTCCTTTTGGAGATCATTTTTTTACATCTTCCCGTTCTCTCCCCAGAGTCATTTTGGAATGATCAACGCGGCCCAGAGCCACGGAAAAATGGCCTCGTAGTCTGGCACGAATTTATGGTACATAAAAAGCAAGGAGAAAATATTCTCTCTCTCTTGAGTGGCGCCGATAAAGTGAACGTTTCCGTAATGTCGACTTACTTGTCTTGCGTATATACATACATACATACATATATATATATATATATATATATATATATATATATATATATTGGTTTTTTTTTGATATATTAATGCATTCATCGAACATTTCGTTATTAGTAAATATCGCGTAAATCAATTTGCAAGTATGAAATTATAATGTACCGTTGGATAAAATATTATCATTCGGTTATTCGAGGAACTTTGATCGATATTTCATGAGATTCTAGCACTGAATTAGCTCGAGCATAGTAGCCCTGGAGAATTAAATTTGTCGAAGGAGACCTCAAACCTTCTTGTATTGATCGGTGACCATTTTGATCTGGAACATCGACTTTCGTGAAAGGACCTCTCGAACTTGTAGAGCGCTGAACTGATTTAGTTTTTTCTTTTTAAGCTCAAGGACAATCTTGTTCATTCTATCGACATACCAAGTCTTGCAATTCTTTTAGTTACGAAATCCAGAATGTAATTCTCTATCTTTGATATTTATAATTCCTCGCTATCGCGTGTCTTGCTACAATTGAAAAGGGATTTAGCAGAACTGGTTAAATGTTATTCTCGAGAACGATTAAATAGATCCGTCACGATTCCAAGAGTTTCTTCCTTCGAGCATAATAATTTTTCCCAGCGAAAAATATGTCCCTCGCTTACGAATCCCTTGTAATTTAATTAAAAGAATGAATAACGTTTGAATATGATTTATAAAGGTTGGATAAACATTCTAAAATTCGTGATCTTTGTAAAAAAAGAAATTGTTCGGTAAGGCAGAGGTCAGCGAATAGACAGAAAAAGCAACTGGGAAAGTTAACACAGGACGTATGTGCAAAAAGGAGTAGATACATTTTACAGCTCAGTCGAACGATATGCAAATTGTACTGGAAACAGCAGCGAGCTAGCAAACGAGAAAGCCTCGTGCAAACTGCCGAGGAAGGCACGCTTATCTCTTATCTTTCCTTGTCCCTCTGGCGAACGAGCAGCGAATGGTCTTCCGAAGAGCCACAGAGGATTTGCATCCATGGTAGGCATTCGAACGGACGTTAACGAGCGTTCCGTGATTCCTTATTCGATTATAATGTACCGTGCGTTTCTTATTTAACTAGAATTGTAAAAAGATCTCCACTTTTCCCCTCTCTTTCTTCGTCATTTAATCCTCTTCATTTTCGCATTTTTCGTCCATTGGAATAACGTCGAACAACGTTTGACATACCTAAATTTATTTCCTCTTCTCTTTTTTCGTCAAAACGAACCTCCATTCGATTCCTTACCTGTTGCTCCGATAAGCCACGGAAATTCCTTGGCACGTCCGTTCGCGGTTATCGATCACCTTCGCGCAGCAGATGAATCTCGATGGTACGTTGCTGTTGTTGTGTTGCTATTGCTGCTGCTGCTGTTGCTGCTGCTGCTGTTGCTATTGCTGGTGGCAACGATATCGATCGATTCGGTCTGTCTCGTGAACGCGGATCGTGTAACGAGCGTGTACGTACTACATTTACGACTATCGCTCTAAAGTCAACGATAGACAAAGGGATCGTAGAGTTGCTTAGTAGCTTCCTTCCAACGTGGCTTCTCCTTCTCTTCTTCTTCGTTGACACGGTACAACGTTGGAACATGCACCTGACTACTCTGACCTCTACTCGGTACATTTTAACGCGCTGTAAACAAATTGAAGATGTTGCGACTGTTCTTCCAACGTTATAATGAGGTATAAAAAAACAAAAAAAGGACTAAAGGAGAAAAAGGTGAGCGGAGAGAGAGAGAGAGAGAGAGAGAGAGAGAGAGAGAGAGAGAGAGAGAGAAAGAGAGGCAACTTTATTGATTTTACGATGAGCACGCTCGAAGAAAAAAAGGCAGGTCGTCGACACGTGGACGCGTACCATAGTCGCGTTAAAATTAAGAGAAAACAAAAGGTTGGCACGAGAAGAGGATTATTCGGCTTAAACAATTATTCGTTTGCTCGTACCGTTCTACGTAATATATGGATATATAGCGTTACATATAATACATCATATATGTATTTATGGTCGTGAATGGCACGATCATACATAGAAATGACAGGGCTGGTCTTTCGTCGTTATATCACAGCTTGGCATCCTCTCGATAATGTGAAGTTTAATCAAGCTAAGCGGATGTACCTGTCAATTCTTCCTAAATACGTGCATAACGATGGAATGACACAGCCTCTCCCTTTCTCTATGCTACGAAACATGCTTACGTAATTATCCCGTTACTCCGATATCCCGTTACCCATATCTTTCTCTCTACGAATTGAATAATGTGAAGCAGGTGAAAGGTGAACCTTTCCCTATCGAGCTAAAACTGACTGCTATCTCATCGGATTAAATCATTGAACGATGCCAATCTCAAAAAGACACGTGCCGTGTAAAACGTTCCCCAGAGGGAAAATATGAAATTTGATTATTTACGATCGTTCGTTCGCCTCCGATTTCTCTGCCTGTTTTTCGAAATTTCTGTCGCTCGGAGTTTAATCTACACGGTACACGTACGCGTCGACAAGGCTAACGCGTCTCATATTTTACGTCGAAAAAGCTTATTTGCGCTCTTAAGATACACATCGTTTTGCATATCGCGTAACAATTTATATTTCAACCAACCGGTTGATCCCATTGATAACTTTTATCGACGTCGATTGTATCTTTTCTTTCTTTCTTCTTTTCTTTTTTCTTTCTTTTTTTTTTTTTTCGTCCATTCGCTTCTCAATTTATCGTCGCGCTAGTTATAAAATCGAAATGAACTCTGCCCGGAGGTTTGTGCCTGTGTTTATCCGTAGGTATATACGGTATGTTGTATCAAGGAAAAAGCCAGCTCCACGAGTGTATATAATTACGAGACACCTAGCGATCGTTCCGCCCTATTTAATCCTAGGCTGCTTCGACTCGCAACCCTTTTGCCGACGGCGATCCGCGTAGATATCGCCGGAAAGACGATAGTATGTGAAATAGACGTCGATGTTCGGGAACTGAATCCCTGCAGGCAGAATGCATCTTTCTTTTTTTCTCTATCCCGTTTCTTTTTCTGTTTGTTTCGTTAGAAGTGCCTCGATAAACTCAATGTTCCGAACGAGTTAAATTCTCGAGATTTTACATCACACGGGTCGGCCGGGATACCGTCTCTATGTCTACGTATACGTACGAATATATACATATAAATACATATGATGTAGATACGCGAGGCCGATTAAGTTGGGCTTTCGACGTGGCCTTCGACGATCGATCGATCGGTGTGGATGTTGCCGTTTCTCGGGCCCCTTGAGTATCGCCATCGTTGATCGTATATCCTCGATATGTCTATGAACTATGTAGAGAAATTCGTTGATACACTTATATCTACATATGTATGTAGTACATAAGGGATAAAGAAAATGAAATTGAAATTGCATCGGAAACTCTCCATCAACGTTTGTCACCTAAGATTAACTTTCACAGGCAACGGTCTCGAGCGAGTTCTTACGGTACGATAATCTCGAAGCACCTTTATCACTGAAATTCTGAGAATCCTATGAAAAAAGGCAAATCTGCCAAGGTAGGGGTACTTTCTATACGGTAAAAAAGACGTTCCCTCGATATCGTTGTATTCTGCGGTATAATCCTCGGCCCGAGTGGAGTTATGAAAACGTAAGAAATAATGATCGTTCTTCTCTGACAGGTTGAAAGACGACGATGATAGATCGATTAAGCCTATTTTTCTTCCGCACGCGATATGAGTCAAAAAATTTACTTTATCTCGCCGGTTTACGATCGATCTTCGTAAATACACGATTGAACAGATACTTAATGCGTGAAAAAAAAAAAAAACAAAAAAAAAAAAAGACAATTGTGATATATGCATGAATATAGTATACTTATCTCTTGTTGGATATTCACCGATGTGAGGGATTCTCGATGACGAGGACAAGAACGTTGGGTTATAACGTTCGTTATATGATAATTTAAAGAAGCAGGGAGTCACGCGTATGCTCGCGTTCAAAGACGGATATTCCTCGAAGGATCGCAAAGTAGTAATTTGTATCTCGACTTTCGTATGTTCGCCGAACGCGGCTGATAGAAGAAGAGTTTTTATTTCGTCGTTAACGCAATATCCTATGTCAAAGGGAAAAGCTCGTGTAGGTTGTGCTCAACGAAAGACACATTCGCATTGGAAAGTTACGTATTTATTTTGGCTCGGAGCACTTGGCAACGTGTTTCCCCGTCTTTTTAACCGCTTCGGTAATTACTGGAACCGCGTAATGTGGCTCTGGTCGATGCTTTTACACCGCTGAGTCAACTCACTGAGTCGCGATCCTTGCCGTTACCGTGTTAAAACACTCCGAGTTTAATACTTTTCCGTATTTGTTAGCAAGTAACACTTAGCCGATTCTACTACACCTCTGTACATAAAATTTACGCGGGATTAGCTAACTTTTGGCTAATACCAACTATCTTCTCGATTTAAGATAACGAGACGAGTACGAAGGGACAAAAAATGTATCTTTTCTTCGAGATACTAGTTACCAACTACCAACTATTTTTCCCTAAATATCGAAAGAAACGAATCCTTCAAGAGGTCGTTAAATGGAACAAAAAAGTCCATTTTCGACTATCTAGTTCCTCTAACGGGGAATTTGGCCCAGAAGTCTGCTCCATTTTGAAATTGGATCTACCTGTTATCAACATGGGGTGTAATGAGCTATTTTTCTCTCTCCCTCCCTCCCCCCCCTCTCTCTCTCTCTCTCTTGGCACAGTATCCGAGTGTTTAGCTTAGCAAGATGAAATACTCGGTCGTATTCTCGAGTACGAGTGCTTTTGCTTGCTGGCGTCATAATCTGATTGTCCTCTGGCCGACGCTATTTCGCTTGGAAGTTAGCTCGGACTACCTTGGCAGGCGGTTGCCGCAGTTGGTGCTCATCGACCGTTTAATAAGCGTTCGATTTATGAATTTATTAGCCGAATGCAATTATTAAGGCGTACTGTACACACTAGACAATGTCATTGCGCGATGCTAATTCGAACCCAAACTTTTCTCTCAAGACACAAAGCGACGTAAATTAAGAAAGAAAGTGGGAAAACTTTATAGCCTTCAAAGTTCGACAAAGTGCATCGACTTTTCTACGTTTGCTAAAGACCAAACTTTATAAAATAGACATTAACCGATGTCCTCTAACCGTCGCGTAAACTTCAACCAACATTGGCCGCTCGTGAATTTCAACTAACACACCCGCACGCGCCTTTCCTTTAATTTGTTTAATACGTCGTCGAGATTCGGCTTCCCTCTCGAGAAATATTTTGTCGATTGAGAAACGATATTCGACGAAATGGATGATTTTGCGCGATGCCGTAAATCATGTATATAAACGTTGCATTATTTCCGTTTGAACGTTGTTACGGTTAATCAAGTTGTACTACGGTGAATTTGCGCTCGGTTTCGAGCATAAACGTATAGTACACCTATAGTAAACGTATAGTAAACGTATAGTACATTTGGATTATTTGATGCTCGTGGGATCATTAAACGACAACGGTCGTAACGCGTCGTAAAAATGAAATGGAAGAAAAGGAATAAGAAAAGTGTCTCTTCCTTCGAAAGCAAGAACATGAAAAGAATGCATTAGTTAATTTCCCAACAGCGAGAACTCTCAAGAAAGATGTGGTCCTCCGAAAGAAAAGTCTTTCGAAAGAATATTCAATGGCGTATGTATGTATGTATATATGTATATGTATATGTATATGTATATGTATATGTATATGTATATGTATATGTATATGTATATGTATATGTATATGTATATGTATATGTATATGTATATGTATATGTATATGTATATGTATATGTATATGTATATGTATATGTATATGTATATGTATATGTATTACGTTGAAAGACCGATGGAGAAATGCACGGTGTTATTCCGGTAGTAGCGAATTTACGAATGCGGAGAAATGCGGAGCGTTATACCTCGAGTATTCCACTACAATCCGAGGTATTCCAGGATTCTACAGATCGCAATGAGCAGACCTTTCGCAATCTTTATTTACTCGTCTCGAGACTTGTGCTTCTTCGTATGTTCGATATCCATCCCTCTCTCGTCTATGTTCTCGTCTATGTTCGTCTATCTATCCCTCGCTCGTACCAATAAAATAATCTATTTTTGCCTCCGTGCAGCAAACTGGATTGAACTTTCCATGTTCTCGTATCCCTCGTGCCCGAAATTCGATGGAAGAAATATTCTATACGCGCCCTTTTAAATCTCAATTAACATCACCATCGAAGTTTCCGTAGTTTGAAATCGAGAAAAATACAAGAGAGTTCCCTCAGAGACGAACGAGGACGGATACTCATTGAATTCCTCGGCGGGGAAGAGAAGAACAGAGAGGCGAAGAAAGGTGCGTCTCGTTAATTAAGCGAATTGCTCGGTTTACTTCGTTGATTGGAAATTGCGATAGAATGGGATCGGGCGCGGCGATACGCGTTTTCCCAGATGCCGCGAAAGGGGTCTTCCTTGGTCTCGCACGTGAAGGTAATAAGATCACCCTGGATCGGGAAAAAGATAGAGAGTAAGAAATCTCTTTCAGCCTTGTCCTTGGCTTTCGAGTCTGATCATCGATCGAGCATTTCCACTAGAAAGTCGGGGACGATTCCGATCTCGAAGACACTAAACAATTTCTCTAGGCGTGCTCGGATTACAAGGGCCGTAATTCAACTCGACGCGAACTTTGACGAGTTGATTCGGAGGGTTCGCGACGAGCGTGGAAATGTTATCTCATAAATTCAAGTTCGTAGAGAGCCTCGGTGAAGATTTATCGCATAACTCTCGATCGAGAAGTCGTTTCTTGGTACACCCCGAGAGGGGAACTCAGAGAGTTGAGTTTTGGATCGAACGTCGCGCTATGCGGTGAGTATTTAGGTGGGGAGAAAGATAGATGGATAGATAGATAAAGAGAAGGGAGAGACCGAGAGCGTTACACCCCATTAAATTATTGTCACTCGAACCGAAAACTCGTGCACTTCGTGCAGGACTACCGTCGAGAGGCTATGCACAAAGCACGTTCTCACAGAGAAGGCTGCTCGACGTAGCGAAAGAAATTTGACGTCTATGGATTACTGATATGGAAATATGTGCTTCTTCAACGCGGGAACAGGCAAGTTCTTACAAAAAAAAAAAAATAAAAAAAAAAAACAAAATGTTCGATCGTTCCGCGAACATCACGATCTTTTCTCTTTTTTTTTTTCAACGAAAAAAAATCTTGGATCCAACCTCCCGAGCTTTGGAATAACTAAGTCATGTAATTTAGGCTGGAGTCTTTTACCGAAACTATCATTAACTTTTACCGCGATATCTTCGATCTCGGTAGTCGGAAACTAGTTTGCAGTCACAAAGTTCGTTGGTATCTCTAAGCGTTTGAAAATGTTCCCTTTCGAGAAACGTAGCACGTTTATGACGTTTTTTGACGTATTCACATACGAAACTTAAGTCGTCTAGATCGAGAACATGCTACTAGCGGCTCTTATCTCTTTCTCTCTCTCTCTCTCTCTCTCTCTCTCTCTCTCTCTTTCTCTCTCCTCTTCTATCCTTTTCCACTTTTTCCCGTAATACCTTAAGAATACTTTTAATACTTATAATCCGTCTAGATACTTTTCAGCGATTTTACAAATTCGTATCATGTAAAAGATCGAATAAAAGATGAGAGAGAGAGAGAGAGAGAGAAAGAGAGAAAGAGAGAGAGAAAGAGAGAGATAGAGATTTCTCGCATTAATGGGCGACGATATAATTCGATAGTCGTGTTCTTCGATAAAAAAAGACTACTCTTAAAAGTTTCTACCGAGAAGAAGAAAAATAAGTATATAAAAAGCAACGATAGAATACTTCTAAGAGACAAAGAGAGAAGAAAGAAGTTTCCAGAAGGACGGTTAACGAGATATCCTGTATATTCGCTCGTGGAATTTTCTCATATCACTGTTTGCAATGAGTTAATCGATATCCCGTATATGTCAAAGAATCAGCTACTGTACGATAGAGGAATGTATAGACCGATCTTGGTAAATAGGTGCAGTATATATAATTTTAAAGCACGACGTTGGGCAAATTTTATTTCGATCGATTGCGAATGATTAATGATATAAATGATATATGTGTATATGAATAATATAAGAATATTAATGATATAAGTTTTTCCATTATCGAACGAAATATAGAAAATAATTATTCGTTGATATCTCCTGCGAACGCGCTAAGCTTCAAGTAATTAGGAGCGTTCGCGAAAATGAGAGATTGTACGTTTACGTATATCGGATGCGTTCCGCCCTCCATACCATCCGTGGTGAACGAGAGTCAATCTGCTTATATCGTTTACCGATATACATATAAGTAGATACATGGTTCAATACATATGCATATATATATATATATATATATATATATATATATATATATATATATATACTGAATGTATATGTACGTAGATGATATAATGCACACAGGGTCTGTGGTACGCGCGCATGTTCGCGTATCCTTGAAATCCACTAGCCAAGCCGGAAGGCACGCAAAGAATTTCCAGCCTAGCAGAGATCAAAGCACTTCGGTTATATGGGAATAGCTTGTATACCTTTTTAGACTACGCTCTATTATCCTATTATCACCTTTCAACGTTAACTCGCTATGCCGTTGTTCGCTATTTATAATGAATCGCAAAGTCGTGTTTCCATGAAACCCCTCGCTCAAAGAAGGTTCCGTTTAAGCGTCCCTTTTCCTAGAATTTATTATTTCGTTTCGTTCGTAATAATTGAATACTCCAAGTTCAGAGAAAGTTTAGCGCGATATAACGACCGAACCAAAGTGATGAGTTCTCGCGTTCGTGACGTTTCAACGAGCGATTCGATATCGGTCGGTCGTTGTGTTCGCGTATGGTACCCTGCGAGGCTCTCTATATTCGCAGTTTACTCCGTGATTTAAGATAACGTATGTGCCTACATTGAAAGCGGTCCAAATTAAATTGGAGCTTTCTATTGTACGACTTTTGATACACGATTTTATAAAATGGATAGATCCGTTGAGTCGTGAAAAATATACCCTCGGGATTGTCAGAATATTTGGGTCAATTGTCATCCGTTTTACTTTCAATATTTACCGGAGGATAAATAGATCCGAAAAAGCTGCTTCGGAAAAAATTCGTTGCAGCTCGCTCTATATATGTTCTTTCATCGATCGCGTGACTCCGACAAGCTTCTCCTTTCTTCGAGGGGTGATAAACACTTAACTGCATTCTAAATAGACACGGAAACTCGACGTGACTACGTTTGTTCGGCCGTGCAACAAGTCGGATTAACAGCTGTTCCGACGGAGCACGCTGGCTTATAGGCAACGCGCTGATATGGCATTCCTATTTGGCACAAGTCCAACGCTCCTTTCCAAACTTCCTTTCTCTTTCCCTTGAACTTAATCGCTATATTTACGAATTTATCGACTATATATCGTACGGGCTTGGTTAATAATCTCGTGTGAATACGTGCTCGCTTTTGTCGAGAGAAATATACGAAAGAAGCAAGAGAGAGAGAGAGAGAGAGAGAGAGAGAGAGAAATTTTGTTGACTTTTATCTATATACATAACAATTCAAACGATCTCGTTCCTGCGTGTCTCTTGCGGCGACAAAATCGGTAAAATAATAGGAAGGGTAGGTATAAAGCATCTCTGGACGATATTACTCTTTCCTCGGGAGCGGCAATAACGCGATCAAGGGGTGACGAACGCGTTTTACTTAAGCATACGAACCGGAGAAACTATCGGATTGCAAACTTATCGCTTCGGAGCGGAATATCCTACTGCTACTGCTGCTCCTGCTGCCGCCAGTATTGCTGAGTAAGTAGAAGATCGAATTACAGGACGACGATCCCTCTCTGCAGGACATCCGTGAGGATACCGTCGAACGGATATTTCAAGTTCGATCGGATGTCTTGTCTCTGGCTGAGTTTAAAGGAGGATTCATTTGCTCCCCATCTCTCTTTTTACCTCCTTTCTCTCCACCCTCTCTGTTGGAGATAAGACCAAAGAATTCTTGTCTTCTATTATCCGACAGGTACAAGACACTCAATTCTTTTCAAACTCTCTTTTATTTTCAAACAACTATATAGTTTGTAATTTCCTCCGTTACTCTTGTATCGAGCCGGAGCTCGTACCGTTTCATTTCTTCTCCTTTTCCTTCGTCATATACCTTTGCCAAGAGGAATTAATCGAGGATCGATAGGATCGATCGGGAATATCGAGATTACCTCAGATCCAAGAACATTAGAGTCGAACGAATTATTCTCCATTGATCGAACAAAGGCGACGAACCAGCAAGGATTCTTTTTTACTTCCCTTTCCGTCAATATTGACCGTAAATCATATCTTCGTTTGAATCTTTAATAAAAGACTTCCGCCAAGATTCCTGTCATTCGTAGAAACGTTTATATTACTTCGACTTGTTCGAAGTATGTTGTTTGAACTAACGAAATGCGCAAGATAAACTCGGAATTGTATTACGATAGGTCGGATAACGATGACGAGAAACGTGACTTTTCTAGGGGTAAATCGTTTTCTCGTAAATCGTGGGAGCGGAGTCTATATCGAATCCGATCGAAGTCTTGGAGAAAGCAGCTCACGCTGGTAATAAAAGAGGATCCATCGAATTAGAGTTCTTAATAGTCGGATGGTTTGCTCGCTACTAAAGCTTTTCTTTCTTTTTCTTCGATATCGTTCTATCGGCGGTATTATTAGTGGTGAAAAATACTGTTCCCGGATAAAATATATTTTTCGGCATTCCCTCTCTCCCTCTCCCTCTCTCTCTTTTGTGTTTTCTTTTTTTTTTTTTCTATTTATTAGCTAGTTTGAAACGAAGCACGTTTGTAAAAGTTCTATCATGACGAAGTTTCGCTCCGAAAACTCGTTAACGACTGTAGACAGAAAGAGTTATCTTATGGCCGTTAGGAGGAACGATCTTTCATCGTCTCACGATGATCGCGAGAAACCATTCCGCAGTTCGATAATTTGTCAACTTTGTTTTCACGTTGACGTCCACATATGTTCTTAGCGAGAAAGAGTATTTCTCCTCATATCTGTATAAAATTCAACCGATATGTACCATATACCCGAGAGTAAACGCTCGCCGAGAAAATTCGTGTACAAACGTGCGCGTAATAAATACGTCAACAAGTAGACGAGCACACGGAGATCGGGTCTATTTTGCAAAATGATGTAACGAACGAAACGTTTCCACCACTGCATTTCGTCGAACGATCCTCGACCAAAACAGAATTTATCGTGTATTTATGTTATGTAGATGAACGTTATCGAACGCGTTTTGAACGATCTTGCTCTTTCGAGGGAGTTCTTTCCCGAAAATCTCGTGTATGAAATACATCAAGATTGTGATACTCACCTCAGGAACGTTGTCAGAGCGTAGCAGGACGAAAAGCGTTTGAGCGCGACCCGAGACATGCACGCCTGACGTTCAAGGACCCGTAGAAGGTCCTCCGCCAGTACTCTCTCGTTCTCTCTCTCTCTCTCTTTCTTTCTCTCTTTCGTCCTTGCACGCACACACGCACGCACACGCACACGCGAAGTTGCGCGCACGCACGACCCAGACGCAACGCGCAGTAAAATGCGCTTTCCCTTCAAAAGAGCATCGACCACCGTTCGTCCTTTTCCCGGATTCGTCGACTTTCCTCTTCTACCGAACTCCTTTCCTTCATTAATCGAAAGTGTGCGAGGGCTGCGTAGATTGTAGCGACACGCGATTCACCGAGGACACGAGGTCTCTAGTAGTAATAGTAATAGTGATAGTGGTAGTAGTAGTCGTAGTAGTAGTCGTAGTAGTAGTAGTCGTAGTAGTAGTAGTAGTAGTAGTAGTAGTAGTAGTAGTAGTAGCAGTAGTACGTAAGAACGTGTAAACTATCGTCCAGCGGTCGCAAGAAACGACGAAGCGACGCCGGTGCGAAACGCTGACTGAACCACTGGCCAAGGAGAAGCGAACGCGAGGGGTGCTCCGAGCTCCCTCCTACCTTACCCTCTTCCTCTCATCCCTTCTTGTCCTCCCTCCAGCTTCACGTACACACGCCACGCAAGGAGGCACCGGCAACGATCCTACGATCCTGCGCGCGGTCGACGAGCGAGCGAGATAGAGAGAGAGAGAGAGAGAGAGAGAGAGAGAGAGAGAGAGAGAGAGAGCAAGCACGGCTTAAGCCACCCTCTCGCTACGTTACACAGCCTTCCACCTATATCCTCGATTTGTCATAACTTTCCGATCATTTCTTACTTCTCGCCTTTCTCATTTGGAATAAATGAAAGCAAAGGAGAAAAATCCCTTTATGAAGTTCGATCGAGGGCTTAAGAGACAACAAACTTGTCACGTGCGCTCGTTATACTCTCTTCGATCATTCTATGACGTTAATTGGGATCTGAGATAAAAGCTTTGAATCTTTCTACGCACACATACGTCGCGTACGCTATGCACGTATATACGCCGAAATCTCGAGTAACGACTGGATTTCTCGTTAACCGAAATTCCTCCCACAGTTGCAGACAATTTTTTTCGTAATTAAACTTGTATTTATCTCCTTTGAGGTCCAGCCTTATTCGTACGTTCTCGTAGAAAATTTACGAGCGACCTTGAAATGCGATACGAGTTATACAATATCGAAGTTAGGAAAGTATCGTCATTAGGCAGAGGTCCGACTCGTTTTCGGACAAAGCTCGAGCGAAGCTAACGACGTTGTCACGTCCGTCTAATGTTATCAAAATGGATCTGGCCGATCTCCTTTATGTTCCTTCGAGGGTGCGATACTTCGTCAAGAAATAGTCAAAATGAAATCTGGACGGAAGGATCGTGCTATTCGACAAGAAAAATTGAGGGAAAAATGAATGATGACCGACTTCGATGTATGTATTTTAATGTGACTTCTTTTTTTTTTTTTTTTACGGCGCGTGACTCGCAGAAAAGTTACGCAGTAGGAGTTATGAGAGAAAGGAAATAAATTTTCATTCGAAAGTCGTCGTTATTAAAACTTTTCTGATTTGAACAAAAATATATTCGAACCATCTAAATTATTTACTATGCTAAGATTTATGCGTTTCTCGGTCGCATTCGTCTGTTAAATCCCTGAATACTGACAAGTTTGAATGTTCCATAAATAAACACGGCAAAACGCCGAGTAAGGGCTCGTTGAAACGTTATTTTCTCTTTCTCTCTCTCTCTCTCTCTCTCTCTTTCTCTTTCTCTTTCTCTTTCTCTTATCCTCTTGAAACCACTCTCGGTGGAATTACGCTAGGTTTTCGATGCTCGAAAGACCGTAAACTCGCTTGTTGGGAACCGCGCGCTTTTAGACTCCGGCAAAGATGAACGCGTTCTACTCTCGACGTCAGTGTTTACCGACGTGCTTTGCTCGTTTGCACGAGGTAACGAATAATAAAAATCATAATGTGTCCGGATCAAAGAGCCACATGCTTTCATAATCCCTCGATGATATGTAATTTGCCTGGATATCGGGCTGATGCACGATGCTCCTGCTCCCTTATGATTTCATTTCTCTAATTACTGCTTATTGACTGCTCAAAGGACAAGGTGATTTCGATCGAGCCATCTTCTCTTGATATTCCCGAATAACGAATATCTTTATTTACATCATTTCGAAACGAGTCTTCGAACGACCGGTTCAAAGCACGCTTTAATGGATTGAGAGAGGAAAATGACGTATCGCGTGGGTATTACCGGAGCAAAAGTTTTTAGCTGGTTCGGTATTCAAATCGCATGACGTATGGGTACCGATAAGTAAAACCCCCCTCGAAGACTTACAAACTAAAGACATTAAATGTTCTTTCATCGTCCTCCTTTTTCCCTTCGACCGCCAAATGTTCTTCCTTTAATGTTCGGCGCAACCCCTGCCGACCGAATGTCGCGAGCACGTTTAACTATCGTTACATCGTCGTAAATATAACTCGGTACGACGTTATAAATAAAAGTAGAGAACTATCGATCAAAATTGAAGGGATATATCCTTTGTAATTTGAAAAATAAAAGTCGACGCTCGATACATCGATTTGACCCAATTGCGTGACGTTGGAAAAGAAAGAAATAAATTAGCACGTCCATTTATTTCGTTCCCGTTCGTTCGGAAATGATTTTGATATGAAAGCAGTACTTTTCGATCCATTCGAACTTTTTGTCCAAAGTCGCATAAAACAAGGCAGGCGCATGGAATTTGTACCAACATATCCTTCAAATAATTTATCTGTTTTGTATGAGCATAGCTGCGAAACATGATAACGTTTCAATGTTAATTAATGAGGAACCATTTAATTACTATTTACTTTTCGACCTTATATCGTTCTAAATTTTTAAATAACGGACTACGAAGTCAATTTAGTAATTTTATTAACACTTGCTATTTTTATGATACTATATTAACAACGTTCTTTTATTCCATCGTTCCAAATCCACCTTAATTATCTAATACGGAATAGTGTTGAATGTTTTTAACCCTCGGATCGTCAGACCTGTAAACTGTTTATAGAAATAATTATTTAATCGATATCTGATAGAGATTACTTTCAAGTTAATTAAATAAAATTAAGTAAATTTGTCGATCCTCTAAGAGAGTTTCTATTTATCATGCCTTTCTTTTTCATTTCGAATTAACAACTCATATAAGACATAGAATGGGACTGGTTACGTTGAAAGATTTAAAGATTCTGCTGGTTAAAAATTATACCTTTTAAATGACATATAGTCAATGGACTTTTCCATTATAGAAATAATATAAAAATTGCTTATTTGTAACGTATCTACAGAAAGCTTATGTACAATCGTTGAGTTTTTTCATAGACACGCTAAGTTTTTGTTAATAAAGCTTTTCAAAAAGTTAAGTCTAAGCTTTTCAAAAGTTAATATATTGGAAATAATTTTTCAATAGATCACGGATTTGTGATTAGATAATCGGGGAGAGAATGTACATAAGTAGCAAATATAACCTTTAAAATATCAAAAAATGATCGAATACTTACTCGTAACATATTTGTTATACTTTCTAATTCTATCGCCTGTATAATGAAAATTGTACTCCAAAAACGTATATAATGTCACAAGTGGAAAGGTCACTATACATATAGTCGTAACAGGATTCTTATTCCATTCCGTTTTCCAAACGAATTTGGCCTTTTCAGCTAAAATATAATCACCAAATTATTGGCATATATTACGTAATATATAGAAATGTGTGAAATTTTTGTCTAATGACGTACCGAAGCTTTTATCATAATGTGAAACCAATAATTGTCGAAGTTGATTGATTTTAACAAAATGCATTTTTTTTCGAAGCGAATATCTTCGTCAAAATATTTCAATCGGCACTGACAAGAGAGCAAACATAATACGTTCTACTCAGAGCGATCACAACGCCATTAGTAGAAATAAACGCCATCTGAACGTAAAGTGTAGCTTCGAGTATGGACGAGAACGTTATCGGTGGTATAGCGTTACGGAACGACCGATGCGTTTCGACTTTCATTTCCATTCAAATATATTTACATCGATTCACTCTCATTGTTATTTCTGTCGATATCAATAAACACCAAAGAGCCACGATCGTGATATACCTTTAATGAAAGGTAAGATCGTCCGCGGTTGTGTCCCATCCAATTTCTCGACGTTTCCTCTTTTGATTTCATTCGAGATAACACTTATCTCGAGTACAAGTAACTTGGGCGGGATAAAAGAGTTTCTTTAATGATCGAGTAGTCGCATGGAGTATTTTTTTTTTTATTTAATTTAATAGAAAAAAGACCAACTTCGTTCGCGTTTTCTAGGAAGAAAGGGGAATTTGAAAATAAATGGTGACTATAAAACGCGGGAAGATCGAGCGATGCAGCGTCATCTTGCGCCTCTTTGCGGAGACGTTCGGTCAAACGGCAATATGGCCGCCGTCGCGAGATCTTTAATTAGTGACAAACGGAACGAACGTCGTGTTTTTTCGCATTTCGGTGTCAAAGAAGGCGATCGTCGTTGGTTGGGTCGAACGGCGTAGGCCCCGTCGGGCCTCGAGCTTAAGGTGAGTACACGAATCCTTACGAATCAAATCGCTCATCGAGACGAACGATCGACGCCCCTGTTTCTCGGCTAGATATCACTCGTCTCTCGGCTTAGCAGCGGCCTTCTTTCTTTTCATCCAGCTTGCTTTTTTTTTTTTTTTTTTTTTCCTTTTTTTTGCATTTTTTCGAGGGAACGTCGCTGCGAACACGCGCGAGTTTTCTTCCATCGCGACATTCTCCGACCTTTTCGAAAACTTTCGCGTTCTTAGGAAACGAGATAACGTGTTGACAGACGCCTCAAACGTAACCGGAACACGCGTTAACGCGAATTATGTCACTGGATTAGACTTTTCGATCTACGCAATCGCTCGCTCCAACTTTTTTTTTTTCGAAGTTACTCGTTTTAACGGAGAAACGTGGGAAACGTCCGGTACGTTCGTCTCACGGCTCGTTTCTAGAAGATGTTTACGTTATCTTTGGGGTTAAGTTCCCTTTTGGGCCTCCCACATCGTTTCCAATCGCACTTGCTGTCGTCGATAAGAAAGGAGGCAGCTTTTCGCGTCTTTGTTACTTCGTCGTTCGTTGCGGTGGCGCCACGCGTTTTTATCGCTTACTTTACTCGATGGTGCTCCGACGCGCGATAACTATTTTACGTAACGGCCTTTCTGATATTTGGCAGAAAATTGATAAAGTAAAAATACTATTACAAAAACGAAAGAACAGCGAGGAAGCAGCTTGGAAAAGCTTGAATTTCAAAAGTAAACGATAAATATTTCAATCGTTTCGTACAAAGATCGGTACTATCGGTCGTTATTTCGAATATCTTTCGTCGGGAATAAAATCGTTCTCTAAAATCTAACTTTCGGTTTTGAATTATTATTCGAAGTTTATGAAAACAGGGGCTCTTATTAATAGCAAAGATTCTCGCCAAATGATTTTGTTGTATTATTTTGACATGGACTATAGAAAAGACAGCGGTGTCTGTTGTACGAGGGTGTAGAGAGACCGTGCTTGGAATTAGTTCTTTCAGTGACAAATTACTATTATCTATCGTCCTTTGCGAAGCCAAAATTCCGTGGCATGTTCGCTAAAGTAGATTAATAATAGATCTCGCTCGTCCGTCTTGCCCTCGCTCCTTATTCGATCCTAGATACCACGAAGCGAGTTCTTTCGTTAATTACGTTATTGGGTCGGTTAACGAATTAGCATTATTCTCAAGAAGAAGAGCGGGATGAGTCGAATGATTCCTCGAGAAAAGACGACGACGACGACGACGACGACGACGACGACGACGAAGACGAAGACGAAGAAGAAGAAGAAGAGGAGGAGAAGGAAAGATTCGAAGGGATTCTTGCGGTTGTCGCAATTGCGCTTCTTGCCATGCTCGTCGAAGGATTTTCGCCAAATCCCAGGGGGATTCCTTCCGCGCCACGTCGCATCCCGAGCGTGGAATTCGGAATTCGTTGCCAAAAAGCGGGCGGCGCGTCTGCGCTCCGATAAAAACCAACTCGATTCGAAGACACGTGCTCCTACGGGACCACACACGTGGCTGCATACACGGAGTAACTCGAAATACGAAACTCTTCGTCTCTCGCCGAACTCGCCACATATTTTTTTTTTCTCTTTCTCTCTTTCCTCTCCTTCAACGATTTTTAATTACCTCCGGAATAGATGACGAACGACGATACGCTCGCTATTATCTCGTTCGAGGGATGTTTACGTGACAGCCGGCGATGTTGCTCGGTTAAGCGTCTCTCTTTCTTCCTTCCTTTCTTCTTTCTTTCTTTCTTTCTTTCTTTCTCGGATGAGATAAGTCCGCAGGAGATCGTCGTCGGTAGACGGGGGAGCGGCGGAAGAGAGAGAGAGAGAGAGAGAGAGAGAGAGAGAGAGAGAGACACACAGACAGACAGACAGAGACAGGAGAGTAGTAGAGCCAGCTTATGTAGGTGCACATGTACAACATACGCATGTCGATCGGTACGCGTATCGAATTCATTTATTCATAGTCCCGCCCACGCGATCCCATTCACACCTGCACGACCGAGTCCTTCTGTCAACGATAAAATCTTACGCCCCGTGGTGTTTGTTCAATTTCACGATTAGCAGCACGGCACGTGGTATGGCGCACGGTCTTACGATCACCGAAATCGCTAATTCCTCTTTCTAATCTCCGCGGACGATCGTGTCGCGCGTTTCTCCCGTTTATTCTTTATTCTTCGTATCTTCCTCGCTTGGATCAGTTTCTTATTTATTTTATTTATTTTATTTTATTTTATTTTATTTTTTTAATGGAACGCGGCGACGCGTTTAAATATACGCGATTTGGTTCTTCTTTGAAACGATGAAGCAAGCTTCATTGAGGTGTAAAGGCGCATTTATTGGCAAAAATAGTAGGCGCCGCTACTAAGCGCGGACACCTGTCGCTTCGCGCCACTCTTCTACCTTTTCTCTTTTCGTAAGTTAACTTCGTTAAAGAGACGACGGCGACGTAGGTGAGCTACGGACAAATCGTTAGGCTATGGCTACCTTGGCAAGTGATAGTGATTATTTATTCGCCGGTCGCGACTATTGCGGTTGTGCAATAACGCGCGTACTCTTACCAGCGGAGGGTTTGCCGAGAAAAACCGGCGACGATCACGATCACGAACACACGACGCTGACGATTTACGCAAGACTTTTTCCGATCGAACAACAACCGGTACGGTAAAAGACCATATCCGGCGTCTTTATAGCCCTCGCTGACTTCGCTGCGCTCGCACTTTTAACTTTGCCTTTGCCTTCGGAGAACGCCGTTTCTTCTGATTAGGGAGATCGCTCGGAGATCGAACGAAGATTAGAATAGAAAGGGCGATTGAAAAAAGTTTCGGAGAACGCTTGGAATTCAACTGTTAGAATTTCAACGAACGCGCGCTCGATATAGTGGGCTTTTTTTTCCCCCCTAGTTTTCTCGCAATCCATCAAAATCCTCGATAGCGTCGAATAATCTGTTAGTTTCGCGATGATTCATGCAGCGAGACGGATGCTCGATTCGCCGTCGGGAGCAAACGTGTGTGAGCGTCGATCGACGTTCGAGGATATTCGAATAGAGAGAACGCGTAAGTACGCTAAGAGATGAATGTCTTTGCGTCACCAAAATACCGACCGTGTTTTCTCCTCTCTCGAAGGCGAATTAGAGAGAAGGAAAAGAAGAAAAGGCGGACGTGTGCGGTCGTTCCCGCGAAGAATTCGTGTATTTGGCCAGTCGCGCTCGCTTTAAAGGCATCCACAATACTAAATCACGAAATCGCGCTATCTGCCAAAAG
>CAJVQX010000031.1:0-36923 GCA_911387935.1 Dolichovespula saxonica
AGATGGCGATAAAACACAACGAACGGAATTTGTTCGTGACACTTCAGTATATTCAAGCCTTTTGAGCGTTAAGGTCTTCCAAACGTTTTCTCTTCTTCGTTATTCGTAAATATTACCTTTGTCAAATTAAGAACATATAATACCATTTCACTCGTTTCACGAAGGAAAAACTCTAAGTGATATTTATTTAACGAAAAAAAAAAAAAAACCCGAGAACAATTAAAAGAAAATTTTCATGGCGCCGATCGGTAAGCATGTTTTTATTTTGATTCGTTGTACTCATTCGTACGGTCATTGCGTCATCCGATTTTTGCCGATTCCTACGTCACAGTCAAGCTTACCGTCGCTTTGTTCACGTCTCGGCAAGTTGTAAAAATATTTTCTGGTGGTTTGGGTAATTTTACGAGGTGCTTCACTAATCCAAGACCCAGGCCACGATTGCTACCGGTTATTAAAATCGATTTCATTTTTGAACTTTTTTCGACGCTTATTTCGTCACACGAAGCAACTTCTGAATTTTTTTCTTATTTGTTTCTCTTTTTTTCTTTGTATGGAACGTACTTCCCTAATTTCGCGTTATTTTAACTAGACGTGTGCGGGAATACTAACGACACGATCCTGCTGGGATCGTATTAATCGTAAGAACGAGTACCATCAGTGTGACGTCACCTGCTCGTAAAACGAGCGCGATAATCATGGCGACGTTAACACTGCTCGCGAGGCTCGTGTCATCTCGAACATCGCACAGCAAATTATTCGAGTTGTCACATGCCGGATGCAACTCCTTCTTTTACGGGAAAGCCGCAATGGCTTGCATGTGTAGTGAGTGCCGATAGCACATCTTATGTGTGCGTAGATTCGTAACTAGAAAGGCGTTTGTCATCTTTTATTTTACACCGTATTTAATTATTTATTTATATCCGTTAATTGGCGCAACATTTAAACTTCGACATAAAACCAAAACCATTTATTCGTTTCATATGCTATAAAAATTAAAGATCTTTCGTTAGGTTCATTCGAAATTTTGTTGCTCTCTCAAATTCTCATTAAATGTCATTGTTATCATAGTTAATGATTTTTATCTATTGAACTTAACCTACAATAGATATCTAACCTGTAATTATGTAATAGGCAAAATAGTTACATTAAATACCAGATATAATTAATACATGAATTTTTATTCTAGCTGGACAGAATTTTAATTATGACCTTTTGGTCATTGGCGGAGGATCTGGTGGTTTAGCAGCAGCAAAAGAGGCTGTTGAACTTGGAGCAAAAGTTGCAGTATTGGATTTTGTTACTCCGTCTCCAAGAGGAACTACGTGGGGTTTAGGTGGTACTTGCGTGAATGTAGGATGCATACCCAAAAAATTGATGCATCAAGCCGCATTACTTGGTGAAGCTATACATGTAAGTTAAGGATATATAAGTATAATATTCTATATGATTTATATTATATACGATTTGCATACATAAATTTTGATTATAGGAAGCACGGTCTTTTGGATGGCAATTACCTGATCAAAAAACTATAGTAAACAATTGGGAAAATTTAAAAGTTGCTGTACAAAATCATGTTAAGTCAGTTAACTGGGTAACACGAGTAGAATTAAGAACAAAGTTAGTATTAAATGCACTGCGACAGGTATGTTTTTAATTATTCTTTTTTAATATTATATTTTTATGTTAATACAGAAAGGTAGATTATGTCAATGCTCTGGGATATTTCAAAGATGCTCATACCATAGTTGGTATATCGAAAAATGGAGAAGAAAAAGTTATTACCGCAGAAAATATCTTAATTGCAGTAGGTGGAAGGCCAAGGTATCCTGATATTCCTGGTGCTTTAGAATATGGTATTAGTAGCGATGATATTTTCAGTTTAGAAAAAGCACCAGGAAAAACTCTTGTCGTTGGAGCAGGATGTATCCTTTCTTATTATTTAATTATGGTTTATAATTTACAAATTTATAGTTAGTAAGTCTTTATGTTATTGAGTGTTACAAGCAAAATATATTCCTTAGCAAATACATAGATATTGGATTAGAATGTGCAGGATTTTTGAATGGTTTAGGTTACGATACAACAGTAATGGTACGTTCCATTGTGCTTAGAGGATTTGATCAACAAATAGTTAATATGGTAGCTGAAGAAATGAAAAATCGTGGCGTCCATTTCATTTATCAAGCTAAGCCTAAGAAAATTGATAAACAATCTGATGGTCGTCTTTAGTTGATTGGGTTGATAATGTATGTCTTAATAATTATATTAGAATATATAAATATATTAAGTCGTTAATTAATTAGTTAATTAAAATTTGTTTCTTCTAGAATGGAAAAGTTCATCAAGATGTTTATGACACTGTTTTATTTGCGATTGGGCGTCAAGCTCTTACAAAAGAATTAAAACTTGAAAATGCTGGAGTTAAAGTTCTTTCGGAGAATGGAAAAATTGATGCAGAGAATGAACAGACGAACGTACCGAATATTTATGCAGTCGGTGATGTGCTTCATGTAAGATATTAATAATTTATTTGAAATAACAAGTACACTAAATTATTTTGATATCAATTATTAAATACTTACAGAAAAGGCCTGAATTGACACCCGTCGCTATACACGCGGGAAAACTATTAGCTAAAAGATTGTTTGGTAATTCGAGAGAAAACATGGATTATACAAATGTAGCTACGACTATATTCACTCCTTTAGAATATGGTTGTGTTGGACTTAGTGAGGAAGATGCTATATCTAAGCATGGAACAGACGAAATAGAAGTTTATCACGCATATTATAAGCCTACAGAATTTTTCTTGCCTCAGAAAGATGTTTCTCACTGTTATGTTAAAGTCATTGCACTTAGAAATGGTGATCAGAAAATTTTGGGCATGCATTTTATTGGCCCAAATGCTGGTGAGGTAATCCAAGGTTTTGCAGCAGCTATGAAGTAAGTTTTTTTGGCACGAACGTCAGAATCATACATTCTTAAACATGTAAACGAGTTCCGAGAATTTTTTTTTACAAGAAATTCAAAGAATAAATAATTCATTTATCTGTCATTTTTTTTTTTTTTTCAGGAGTAACATAACATTTCCAATACTTAAATCTACAGTTGGTATTCATCCAACTAATGCTGAGGAATTTACACGTATACATATTACTAAACGCTCAGGATTAGATCCTAAGCCACAAAGTTGTTGTAGTTAAAATGAGTGCTGTCTTAAAGGATGTACTTTTGGGTGCACATTCTGTTACTGCCATTATAGAAATGGTGTACTATGACAGATTTACGATGTATCTTTAAAGCGGCTGATAATAGGATATCTACTTAAATAACAAAAAAAAAAAAAATGAACTGGATTATCATTTGATGCTTTCTTATAAATTGATTTTAAGACAATATATTGTTATTTTATATGAGCACACAGGTACTCGAATATATTGCAGTATTTTACATAAGAAGTTATAAGAAATAAGACAACAAATTTATAACTTACTTTATACAATAAAAAAAATATCTAACGTATAATGTTTATCGTAACTTTATCATTTCGATTTAATAAATAGGAATGATCATATAAAATTTTATGTTCACTGTCAATATCCTTTGTAAATGTCTTAATTTTATTATATATGTCTGTAATAACTATAAGTGAAAATTTTTAAATTACTCGTTACACGTGCATTACTTCCGGTTAGAAAAACGTCACTTCGTTGCATTAAATTTCTTTCTTGATTTTAGTAGTATTTTTCAACTGTTACAAGTCGCGTAAAACTCGCGTAGAATCAATATATTTCATGAAAGATTTAATATTGAGAAAAGTTGTATAAAAATTGTATTAAAATGGCATCGTCTTTTATAAATTCTGATAAAGAAACGTCAATCAATCTATTAAAAAAATAATACGAAAAAGGAGATATCAGAATTTAACATATGTCCATATGTAGGTAACACTCATTTTTAAATATATTATATTTATGTTAATTATAGGATAACTATTTGTAGAAACTACATTACTCTTTTGGTTTTAATCCAAATGTCCCTATAATAAATTTAACGACTGAAAATCGAACACTAATTGCGTACGCTTCTTCGCATGTTGCAATGATGTATGATTATAGCTCCAATGAGATGTTACCTCTTCAAGGTCATGTTAGTATAGACGCGTGTAATTTATGAGATTAAATACTTAATTGAGTTAATAATAGTCAATATAATATGTAGAAAACTGCTGTTAAAACATTGTCAAGCTCGAACGATGGTAAATGGCTATTGACAGCGGATTTTGAAAAGGGACTGTGCGGTAATTATTTGGGATACCGAAATCAAGTAAAAAATATTAATGTTTTATGTAAACTATACTTGTCTAATGCGTATAAAAACATATATAAGTGATTATTGTTAAGGATGCCTATTTGCACTTTATTCGAGCCTCACGGTACAAATGGCTTGACAGCAGCACGTATCAGTCCAAATGCAAAGTATATTGTTACCGTTGGTAATGAAAAATTACAAAATGTTTATTTTTGGCTATGGACATACGGAAGAGATAAACCAGATGGTTATTTTAATGAAATATTAGCTATTTCGCATTTACGTATATTACATCTATTAGATACATTTGTGTTATAGCGATCGTTGAATTATCGGATATACAATCGGATAGAGTCAAAGAGATCAGTTTCGACAATGACTTTCCAAAACGATTTACTTTGACTACTGACCATCACGTACTTTTTTTTACTTGGGTTTGTAATTTGAATTTGCAATATAATGAACGGAATTTTCATTGTAAAGTTATACAATTTGATCATTTATTAGGATCAAGATAAACTTAGCTATTATCGGCCCAAAATAACTGGAAAATATGGTCGTTTTGGAATTTTAAATAGTTCTGTTTTTATTACAAAAACGTCGAATACGTTAACAGCAACAACTACCGGTAAAAAATATTTGATTTTAAATGAATCAAAATGATCAGAATTTCTTACAATTTCTTCGGCAGGCTTTGTATTAGTCTGGAGCCACGTTCACACCGTCGAGCATGCTGTAGAAGAAGATAAAAATTATAAAAAGAAACATATCAAATCAATAAAATTACAAACTTGCAATATCATTGTAATTCTTAATTACGAAGGGTATTAATTAATTAGAATAATCGTTCGAACAAAAATTTAATGAGTTTTGCAGATATTTTGATTCGATTATGACCTATTTTTTTAATATACAGAATGGTTGTTACTGGCAATTCAGATGGACGAATTAATTTTTACGATAATGAATTAAAACTTTTGTATTGGTGTCAAAATCGTGAACTGGAATCTATTCGATCGATCAGTTTCGATCTATGCTCTAAATTACTTGGCCCTGTATACATTATCAGTGAAACAGATAGTAAGCTTGGCATGATATAAAGCTTTTTCTCTTTTAAAAAGAAATATATTATATTTTTTCAAATAGTTGAATCAAGTAATGAAAACAGCACGGACGAATTAAAAAGCGAAATAGAAAATGAATTTATAGAAAATTTTGTAAGCCAGAAAGAACATGATACTTTTCAAGATGTAAAATATCTGAATAATAAGATGGATAAAAAATTATCATATTTAACTGTAAATATAGAACCTATTCCAAAACATTACTACGACCACAAAAATTCAATATACGTAGCTACCGACGCGACCCTACAGCGTTCAAGGTTCATCGTTAGAAATAGTTTTGTGTGTAAGCGTTTTTCTTAAAGATAGTATATAGTAAATTGAATAATATATATATATATATTGTTATTTGTCATAGCTACAACGAAAGGTACACTTGCTTTATTAGATATTGCAAATTTAAAATGCAAATTTATTTCGAAACATTGCGCTGCCCATATAACGAGTTTAGATGCACATCCGGAAAGGTAGAAAAATTTAATTAAAAATACATTTTATGGAATGAAAACTGATACATTCATTTACAGTACTTATCTTATCACGGGAAATAAAGAGAGTATTTTAAGTTTATACGACTATGAGAAATGTAGCTTGATTATATCCAGAAAGGTTCCAGATCTACCAAATTTGAAAACAATTCTTGATGACCAAATGAAAAAGAATCAAATAATTTATATTAGCTGTCCACAAACACATGAAAGTTTGACTGCCATTACTGCCCTCAAATATTCTCCAACATGTACGATGTAACATCTTCTCAATCAACATATTTTTTTCGCGGATGGAATTATTAATTCTAACAAATGCTAATATAGAATTTTCTTTTTGTTAGCTGATTTACTTATCTGTGGTATGGAAAATGGCACTTTATGGGTATTACATCCACTAACATTGGAATTGTTAGATGAATTCCCTTATAAACATTCTTCTCAATCTATTCGTACTGTTGCCTTTACCAAATGTTCAACTTACATGGCTTATTCTGTTAAGTATTTTTTTTTGTGATAAATAAAATACCTATATAAATGTTTATCTAACTTATTTTTTTTTTTCAGGATGATGCTCTATCTATCGTAGTGTTCAAAAAAAACGATTCAAAATCTGTAAATGAAACTAACATTTGGAATTTAATTGGAAAATGTCATTCACATTGTTTACCAATCAGACAAGTGTTATTTGGACCTTCTATTAAAGGCGATTCAGTTCCTCGACTTTTCTCTTTAGGAGAAGATAAAGATCTTATTGAATATGATTTAGAAGTTAGGTAAACAAAAAATTGTATATATATATATATTTTTTTTTTTTAATATTTGCCATATATAGAATATTATACGTATATAATAATATATCTATATTAAAACAATAGTGGACCATATCCGGATCCAGGATTAAAAATTTTACAGATCGATCGAATTGAATCAAAGGCAACTCCTTTGCATATGGAATGGTATCCGCAATTTGGAGTTGAAACTTTTTTTGTTATATCGAATTCTGAAGTAATTTATGACTTGAAAATTGGATGAATCATATGTATATATATATATAAAGATATTAATACATTCTATAATTTCAGTACAAGTATAGATTATTAAATGATATAATAAGAATGATTCGTGGAACTTATGTGAACTCAACATTTGGAACACCTGTACAACGTTTTAAAGTATCTGACATTATGGGATTTTCATTGATCATATAATTATAATTTTTCATTTCTAGATATTAAAAAAAGAAAATAATAACACCTTTATGGTATTTTCAACTGATAAAGAAATAGGTCTACAAATTCTTCCTTTAGATGGCAATCCTTATACGAATTTAGGACTTACTGGACATCCCCGTCAGGTATTTTACTCTCTATATATTTTTTTTTTTCTTTTTGTTAAAAACTCTTATTAAAAAGAATATAAGCACATTAGATCACTGGGTTCGCTGTGGATTGTAAGAACAATATCGTATTCACTATGGGATATAAAGATTCATGTGTTTTAATGTGGAAGATAAAATTCAGGTTTGTACGAAAACTGGACTATACTTCAAAGCACCTTGTAAAATCTCCAAACAAGAAATTTACATATTATTAAAAATATAAGAAGACTAGAGTGTGTGTTTTTGTACAGATCAGTAAATATTGTGAAACGTTTAGGAGGAGAAGGATTGTCTCCATTTTACAGTTTCATAAAAGGTGGTAAAAATGGATGGTTATTTAACGAAATGCAAGATTTATTCTACTACGCACAAATTCTACAACAAGGAGAAAATACGATCGAAACAAGAAAGATTTCTGGTATGGCTTCTATTAAACAAATACCAAATTTAATGCGAGCTGTTGGTTATTTCCCTAGTAACAAAGAAGTACGATTAAGTGTTGACTTATACTACTTATCAACTAGCATTAATCTATACTTTAAGCACAATTTGAGGATAATTATGTCTTAAATCTTTAGCTAGAAAACATTATGAGCGAAGTGTCCTATAGGAATTATGCAGAAACGGGACAGTTATTGGAGGAAATCACTTTCGAAGATTTTGTTAAACTTTACATCAATCATCGACCTGTATTTGGATATTCTACGAGAGAAATGAAAAAAGCTTTCGCTAGTTTCTGCGAAAAAGGCTTGGGTAACGACGAAGATTTAGTATTAACTCGAGATCAATTTATGAATATCTTATTTGGTACATACCCAGAGAAAAATATCTTGGAAGATAAGAAACTTCTCGGTTAGTAATTTTAATTTCATTGTACTTTTTTCCTATAACTTGAATTACGATTGCATTGAAAGGTGAACCGTTGACATTAGAGGAAGCATATACATACCTAAAACTGCTTATTCCTTCGGAGGATGCCAATATAGAACATTTTGCAGATTCGAAAGAACAAATGTCTACGTCTATAAATTTCGATTTTCTACCATCGGTAAAAGTAAAAATTATATTGACCCGTACAATGAATCAAACGCTATTAAATAGGCTTTCGAAAATTAATGTATTATTATTTTATAATACAGAGGATATCTTACAAAGATTTTGTCACGGTTATTTTGGGTGTTGATTTGTTGGAGAAGATGAGGGCTGAGAATAAAGTTACGTGATAGTTGCCGCATTGCCGATACAATTTTTTTACTCAATTATTGTGTACATTATGAAAGTTATCTAATGTAATAAAGAAATGATCGAAAAACCGTGTCTATCTTGTATTACATGTTGCAATTAATTTTAAGGGAGAAAAAGAGGAAAGGACGATTGCACTTTTTAAAAGATCTCCAAAAGTGCAGAATATGATCAGTTTTTTTTCTTTCTTTTTTTTTTTTTTTTTTTTTTTTTTAATAATCTTATTGAAAGTATGTACGAGTTTAAAATTTGCAAAACTCAAACGTTTTCAATGACAATAGAAGAACTCTCCCTTTCTTCTATATCCATTTCATAATACTGATCAGTAATCTAAACAAGATAAATATTTTTAATAATATTTATTTCAGATAATTTCGTTACGAGTTAAAGAAATGTTGCTTTGAATTATTGAGTTAATTCATTGTATTAATAAGAACAAAATATTGAGATATTTTAATTAACGTTAACCCAAAATTTTTTCAAAAGCTACGATAGAAGCGAATAATACGTTCAGGCATTAATGCGGCAAATTTCAAGAATAACTTTATGAAATGGACTTAAAGAAGTATAGGCAGAAATTTATTAAAAATTATATACTAACAATGTGCTGCATGATATTTTACACGATCAGCAGTCGTATGTCTTGTGCCATCTTATGCGACTAATTATTACACCGCTTGTCCCATTAGGAACACAATTTCCTTATCTGAGCTATGATAGTTCTAACTGTAAGTATTGTTTTATTTGTTCATTTGATCTCGACAACTATAGCAACGCAGTGCCAGCGGTATGTCATTTACATATTTCTAATTTAAATGGAATATGCATTAATCAGGATTATGCCATTGCGAATGGATCCGCAATCTGTAAGAGAAACAATGTTGATAATAATAGGCCCAATAACTTTTGAAGCGCTGTAGTAGCGTAGCAAGATGTATAATTGCAGAGCCATCCATATCTGTAATGAAGAACATCTCTTTTCCTATACTTTTTATTTTTTTTCATACAACGCGTGACGCGATAGACTAGAAATAACGAAAGACCCATTTGTTTTATGAACCATTTTTTTTTTTTTTTCCTAAAAGCATGAAGAAACTATAAGAGAAAAAGTAAGATCAACAATTTTAGACGACGCGAGCATCTATTTCTTTTTAACGTTAACGCGTTAAGTAAATAACATCAAAGAAACTTAACACATTAAATTATAAAATTGAAGCTATTCCAGCTATAAAATGGACCGTGATTCGTATCAATATCCCGACTTCACAACCGAGGTTCAACGTTTCATCAAAAACCAATAGTCAAGCACATGGTTAAACGATTGTTCGTACAATGGAGGCATGGACACCGCCAGCAGTGCCGACTGTCGGATCGGGCGCAACTGTAAATTGAATTCATAAAACACAGCCCTCCCCACTCTCTCTCTCTCTCTCTCTCTCTCTCTCTCTCTCTCTCTCTCTCTCTCTCTCTCTCTCACTCTCACTCTCTCTCTCTGCATTCAAGAAATTTCGCATCCCTGGCGCGATGCAGTCTACAGTCCTAAAAACCGATGTTACACACCGCCTATCACCTAAATCGAAGTTTATACACGGCATTTCATCGTTAAAAGAAGTACAAACAAATGTACACAAAAAACCTTATTTCATTGTTATAAACTCTAGGGCATATTTACAATTATATACAAACATTCTTGTTATTGGCTTAAGAAAAATATCAACATGGAACAGCGTATATCATTTTGTTGTTGTTGTTGTTGTTGTTGTTGTTTTACCAAGAAGAAAGAAAGGTAAACGCTATGAGTACGTCTAAACTTAATTATAAGTGAGCTTGGTATTAAGATTTAAAACGGTCACTCACAATATCCATGCTATCCTTAGAAGATCGAAGCAGGCACCGTCTATCGTTATCAATCGAAATAGTCTTCGCTATTTTGCACGATACCATGTTTTTTCCTACAGTCCGGACAATACCACTTGCCCTTAGGTGGCACCATAATGCCGACACACTCGAAATGAAACCACTCGATGCGACAGTCCTCGCCGTCGCATGCGATCATTTCTGATACCTCGTCGTAGGGACATTGACAGTAACAATATAGATTAACTGGACGCTCCGTAATCGGTGGGTTGCTCTCCGAAACGTTGCTCTGCGATTGCTGTTGAATATTCATGTCGACGTCGGAACCACTGGATTCACTACTACTGTCTGCCGGTCCCTCGGACTCCGTCGCGGACGTTGCCGTAACGTTCAAAAGCGATTCGGTATGGGTCTCAACGACGTTCGACCTGTAAGCCACAGTCTTCCCACCAAAAGATAATCGTTGCGGTAGAGGCTTGGGATTCGTTGCTGGTACGAAAGACGGTGCCTCGACGACCTTCCTCCATTTCATCGTCGGCTGCTTCTCCGTCTCCTCGTCGCTGGAGTCGCCATAAAAACGCTTTGGTATACGTTTTCTCTTCGACGATCTTTTGTTCTCCGTCTCGGAACCGCTACCACCGATATTCTGATTTGTATGTGGATGAGATTCGACCGCCGTTACCGCCGTTTGTACATTATCGTTCGTGATAACGTTAGGCGTTGACGACGACCTACCGAGCTGGTGATGTTGATGATGATCGATCATGGTTGCCGAGGAGACGGAGAAGTTCGAAGAATTCTTCTGGTAATACGCTTTAGGAATGTTAAGCTTCAATGATTCCACCATTGGAGTAACGGCGCGTTGCTTACTCCTCTCGCCCCGTTTACGTTTTTTCGTTTTTGCCTTCTTTTTTTGCTGCTGCGGTGGATCCTCGACGCCGGGCGTTGGATTCGGCGACGGAGTAACACAACTTTCGTCCGTAACACCGTTGTTCAATGGAATTCCCGATTCCGTCGAAGCTGGTGCAACGGCTGCAAGTAGCAACAACTGATTTCTCTTTTCTGCCAATATTTTATTGGCAAGTTGTTGCGGATGCTCGTCATAAAAGTCCTCATCCGTCAGGGTCTCGTCCGTTTCTAAATCAGATTCCCTTAATAAGGGTTTGGGAACAGAAACCGGTTCGATGGGTACGTCGGTTACATTGTCCACTTCGATCGGCGTTTCCTTATTTTCATTTTCTATGGGACCAGCAGCTTGATTCTTCTGATCGACTTCCTTTTCCTTCTTACGTTCCTTACGATTGGACGATTTACGTGGAGAACTTTCCGATGCAGAACTATCGGAGTCGGAGCTACTACTTGAACTCGAGGAACTACCGGAAGATGAGCTACTACAACTACAATTGGTACCGCAGGAACAGCTACTCGAATCGCTTTCGCTGGAAGAATCACTCGATGACGTACTACCATTTTGTTTCTTCTTCTTAGGGCTCTTCCCTTTCTTCTTATTAACCTCGCCCTCACAGCCAGTATTTTGTGCTAAACTACCAGCGGATGGACTTCTTTGTAGCTTGTTGGTGTAATCGGAGAAATCGCCGTTGCCCTTTTCATCTTCTTTAGCTCCGTCTTCGGCGTTTTTGTCCTTTTCCGACCATACGACGCAATAATCGTGATCAGCCAAAACTATGCTTCTCAAAAACGCAACGTCTATTTCGGGTTCGGGTTCGGGTACGGGTTCGGGTTCGGGTTCGGGTTCGGGTTGGGGTTCGGGTTCTTTCGGGTTGGAAAGATTCGCCGATTCTTGCATCTCCAAGCTGGCCGTATATGATTTAAAATTATCCCAAATGCCATCCATTATTTTTGCCTCTTGTTTCTTTTCCTCTTCGTTTTCCTCTTCGTCCGCTATATTATCGTTAGTTTGTAACGGCGATGCTGCTTTAACGGATGCCAAAGGTGACACCGTTTCTTCCATGTTCTGTTCGGCGACCTCATTTTATCCGCGCTTTCCTCGTTCTTCTTTATATCGTCCTTCGCTTCTTCCGTGTCGCTCTCACTGTCGGAGGATAAATTGAGCGGTGGTAAATCGTAAACGTCTACCACCTTTTTTACAGTCTCCTTAACATCTTTTGTACCTTCCGAGGTGCTCAACGCTATATCGACGATAGTCGTTTTGTCTTTGTCGGATTTTTCATCGACAACCGAGAGCTGATTGTTCGTCGCATCTACCGTGCAAACGTCTACGGGTGGTGGCTCTTTATGATTCTCTTCGTGTTTAGTCAAGAGCCTTTGCGAGATGAAACGTTCGGAGCATTCGCTACAAGTGTACGGTTGATCTCCCGAATGTAATCTTTTATGAACTTTCAATGCTACAGCGCGACTAAAACTGGAACCACACTCCTCGCAAACGAAAGCTGTAGGTGGGATGCAGAAATGATAAATATGCGGCCATTTCTTTTGTAAACACTTTTTACATAGAACACTTTCAGTGCCGTGCTTCCAGAATAGGTGTTTCGTAATATCGGGCTTGTTTCTGTACGCGATGCCGCATCGATAGCACAAATGATGAAGTTTATGCTTCCATACGTGATTCGACAATCGTTGTTGATTTCCAGTAGTCTCCAAACATACGTCGCAAGCATGATGACTCTTTCTTAAATGTACCATTAATCTGAATGCCGATGGAAGACTACTAATAGAACAAAGACAACATCTATACTTGACATTTATATTAGGTGAATATACGCCTGGACATAAATGACATAACAATTCACTGTAACTATAAAATGTTGATTTACACATTATACAAATTAAAATTGTCTTTTGATGCATTTTTCGATGGTGAGTATATAGTTCTTTATGTACCGCAGAATTATATCTACAGTGAAAACATTCGTATGTCCTAACAGTTTGAATATTATAGGTACCGTTTGTGCTGCTGTACGTGTCGAGATTGAAGTAATTCGTTTCCAATTCCTCCAAAGACTTTTTTACTCTTACCGTAAATTGTTCCGGTTGTATGATTATAGCCGGATGCTGCGGATGAAATTTATGCTCGGCAAGCATATGTAATCCTAATTGTTTTCCATTTACAGCTATATGGCGTGCGTGATTGCAGTAGACACAAAACGGACTAGCTGCTTCTATACATTTTTTCAATAAGTCTTCTATCTCTGTACTATCTAATGTACCTTCCACGTTAAGATCTATAGGTGGAACATCTTCTCCAGCTAAGACTATTCCGTCGCTCGGCTGGGATGCTAACTCTGGAGCACAATTTATGGCATCTTTTTTCACATCATTATATGGTTCCGTTGTGCTAAATTCTCCATTTGCATTCTCACCTATTCCAAATTCCTCTTTCTCTTCATGAACACTTGTATTTTCTTTCATTTCTGTGCTTGGTTTAGCTGTTACCGTATCCTCAGGCTGATCTAATTCTTTAATGTCATCTTCAGCATTACTATCTATTACAGCTAATTTATAGCTATCGGAATCACTATCGGCTTCGTTTACTTGATTACTTTCTACACTATCTTTAGTCTTCTGTGTAAGACTTAAAAGCTTCTCGTCTGATGTCGATTCTTCTGCATTGTTATTCTCTTCGGAATCTCTACTAATATTATGAGTTTCTGCATTTCCCGTCGAGCTTACAGAAAATTGCGAATTTTTATTTGTACAAATTTTAATTACTAAACTTCTGTCAGACAAGGGGGCAGTATTAAACGAAACTGACGTTTGAGATTCTGTAGGCGGTGCAGCCTCCACATGCTTACTACCTTCATCGGGATATTCCTCCTTTGGTTGGAGATCTTGCTGCGATTCATGTTGGGGACTAAATAACGATCGACTAATTGGACTATGAACAGGGCTCGACGATGAGCGAGACTCTAAGTCAAACTTCATTTTAGATATTTCTACCTTTTCGTCTTTTTCCGCTCTATCTGTATCTTTTGTTATTTGATTATCGGAATTAATTTCATGTAATTCTTCATTTGTTGCGGTTTCTAAAGGAATGCTATCCATTTTATTACATTTATTTTCAGTCTGTGATTTTGGATTACTAGTTATATCTGTATCAAGTAATATCATTGCATCAGATTTATTTGCTTTTGGTATATCTTCGTCGTCTTCAGTATCATTTGTACAACGTGAAACCTCCATAATAGTTTGAGTTACACTATCATAGGGTTCAATTTCATTATTATTTTGAATTAAAGAATTCTCTGGAGATGCTTTCGCTATAGAAGATATATGATCTCCTTTTTGCTCTACTTCATTGCTGCAGGAATCGTCAATACATTTGGATACTTCCATTATTGTTTCCGATACCGTATCCCTGGTTGCATTAATCTCACCTTGTATATTTCCACCTCTAATCACTGTATCTGAGAAAAGTTGATTTTTATTAGATGGTGAAATAATTGCTTTCGCATTAACCTTTTTCGCATGTTGTTGACAAGAATTAGATATACTATCCACCCCATATTTATTCCTATTATTTTTAATTACTTTTCTTGATGTTCCTTTGTTATTACTATTTGCTGGTTTCTCAATGACAAATTTTGATACTATTCCTGTTTGTACAGTCGTCTTAACAGGTACCACAGGATCTGCTCCTTTATTAGATGCAACTGCTAAAGCACAAGTTTTTGAATGAGAGCTTTTTTGACATAAAGGGCACACAATTGTACAACCTTCCTGTTTAGTCTGGGCAGAACAAAAATGTTTACAGAAATTATCTGCCTCGGAGTACATATTCTCGCAAGTGCAACAAACCAAATAGCATGATCCCTTGAAAGTACTGTAAAATTCTTCAACAGATTTATATCCCATTTCTGTTATACTATGTTTCTTAAATAAATGATAAGATAATCTTTCTGCTTGTCCAAACATTCCTAGACAAAACAGACATATATGGCGTTTATGTATATCCCTCATATGTAAAAACAAATTCCAATTTTCAAAATAAGTGCCACAAGCTGCACACAAATATACTTTCCTTGTAATTTTAAATTTAGCAGCATGTGAACGAGAGGATGTTTCAGACGTGCTCGGTAATCCTTGCATCGGTGCCATGGCAGTGTTACACACACACTGACTTTGCCTTAAACTTGTGGAAGTAAAATGTGTAGAAGAATGACATTTAGGGCATTTTAACCTTGAAGAAGGTTGAAGTCCCAAATATTGAGCATATTCTGTTATCTTCCCCCTTTTATTTTCTGTTCTTTTATCTTTATTGATTTTTGGCGATACATTAGGATGGGATACTTGCTCTTGAGAAAGGTTTTTAGAAGCGACCGATTGTGTCTCCCGAGCTTGAGCCAAGATACGTTTCTTAAAACCTTTGAATACAATTTTCGATCCAGTACCAGTATTCCTACTTGGTGAATCTTTAGAAGTTACTGAATTATATCTATTTATTCGTTTCTCTTCTTCGATTGTATTAATATACACGTTATCAACAGAACGTTTTACAGTATTGCCAAATTTTGGATCTTTGAGCTGTTGATTTCCCAAAATGTTCCACATGTCCATAATTTTACTCTCACCATCTTCATCTTCCATAATAATGCAGATTGCTAAAACGTTACCTGAAATATAAAAATAAAATCTTGTGACTTTTGTGGGAAATGTTTCAGATGTTATCCTTTACATAAAAAAAAAAAAAAAAAAAAAAAAAAGAAAAAAAAAAACAAGTTACAGATATACACAAATACTAGTTAAGTAATTATTAACAGTAGTATGAGCACGAGTTATATAAAAGAAAATAACAAAAAAATATTATTTTTATCTGTACATTAAATTATCCAAGAATGTAAATAATATTAATCACATAACCTCGTTCTTTTCTTATTTTCTTTTTTTTTTAATGAAATATTTCCTAAAAAAATTGTCGATCTCTAGAAAAAGTTAATATAATGTTATATAAAAGTAATTATTTCATCATAGGATGAAATATATTTCATGTAAAGCTTAACTTTAATGTCCTTACAAATTCATCGCAGCATTTAATAAAACTCTTTTGAATAATTATTCTTTGACCCAAGACATAAGTTAATACGCTTGATAATTACTTTTGGGATATAATGGAAAAACTTATTTGTGGATTACAAAATGGAACTTAAATAAAAGAAGAAAAATACATAAATCTGAAAAACCTTACCTGCAGTAATTTAAGAACGCAAATGTTTACTCCAGAATACGTAAACTCTATTTCGTGCAATGTCTTGGATGAAAACATTATGAAGTCTCATACATGATGCTGCATACTTTGATTTTCCCTCCTTGGTCCGTGTTAAGAGACGAAAGAGCGATCGAATTCGTGTCGAAGGCGAAGGATATAAACGCAACGTTTTCACGGTGTGTTCCGAGGAGACGACGCCGTAGAGTCCGAGCGTGGCCGGTCGGCGAGGTCGAATGGCAAAGGAACGGCGCGACTTTTTACTGCGTGTAAAGATCTCAACTCTGAATCACTAACCCGGACTCTTTTCACTTCTTGGCACAGACCTGCTCAAACTCGTTCTTCGTGTTTTTCCTCGGAGAATGTGTGCGATCGACTGTACGCGGATATCACGATAACGCTCGTAAACGATAATACAAAGCGTAGTACTATACGTGATCAACCACGAACCGCGCCGAAAAGGTTAGTAAAATGGCGTCATATCAATCAGTACAGTCTCGTCGGTGCCTTCCAACACGTCCCCAGTGATGCCACCTTTTGTCATGTTCCATCTCAACCTCGAGAGTAGTTGAAAGTAGAAAAAGAGGGGAACGGTAATAACAGAGAGATAGGTGGGAAAGAGGGAGAGAGAGAAAAGGGGAGCATGAGAAAGAGAAAGAGAGAGAGAGGGAGAGAGAGAGAGAGAGAGAAGAAGATAGAAATGGGGGAGATGTAAAAATAAGGTTAAGCCAAACTCGTTTCAAATCGAGTTATATTCTAATGCGTCTCGAGTCCGTAGAAATAAAGAATTGATTGTATATGTTTTATATCTGAGCACGAATTTTTCTGTTGCCTGGCGTACCACGGCTGTCGTGCAAAAACTCGATACACGTATCGACGGCATTTCTTGTGGACGCCCAACGTAATATCCCGTACTACCACCTTTCACACATTCTTCTACCCCATATCCCCGCCCTCTAGTGTATCATGAGCATCATTTTCTGGTTAACGAATTTTTTTGTTCACGCTTCGTCAATTAATTTTCGAATTTGTATCGAACGAAGGGCGCTTTATGGAAATTAATAACATACGTATAGAAAATAATTATACTGGTTCTCTTCGATAATGATACAGTGTTGTGGATAAATCGATGATTTCTATGAAGAGAGAAAAAAAAAGGAATACTTTCGTATTGCGATCAAATTTTGAAAACAATTGCAACATATTACATTATTGATAAATATAAGTTAGCAAATTAATATCCGACGATTTTAATTCCAATTTATATTAATTTACATATTTCTTCTTTCTTCTTTTTTTTTTTTTTTTATACATTCTATAAATCTTCATCGTCATGTTACGTACTGACGATCAAACGCTCCTAGTTTTTTGTCGTAGTATGTCGCCATCTAATGTTAAAAAATTGAAATATATAAAACATTTATAAAATAATACGACGATGTTAATATAGCTTTTATTCGAGAAATTTATACAAAGAAATTGGCATGAGATTTAACTTATCATATTCTTTACATTTTAATCGGATATCGATTATGGTATTTTAGCAATTTGTATTTTTAAATGTACCAATGAATGAACCGTTTTAATGAAGGATCGCTCATTGGCCAATTTTACGAATACCATCGAGTACGTTAAAATTTTGAAATCTATGTGCATTGGAACATCTTATATTTTGATATTCGAAGATCAGTATATGAAATATTTTACGACCGGTTTTCTCGAGACGAGAATACCCGGCTGTATATCGTGGCTTTTTGGCGGGCGCAATTTCTTTGGCGGTTTCTTAAGTCTTACCTTTAAACCTGAATCATATATTGCATATAAATGGGTGATAAGGACGGCGGTAAGAAGAGATCTGATATATAATATTTTTATTTCACGTTAATCTTTAAACATAAGTATTAATTGGTTATTTTTTTTAAAGGACGCTTCTTCACCCGGCACCATAAACAATGTCGTTTTCTTATATCAAATTTCTACTTATCGCACTCGTACAAAAATTTATTAAGCGTCCAAGTTCAATTATTAATATCTCGTGTTTTTAAAATAGAGAAGACAAGATTAGTTCTGTTAAAATATAGAAAACAATATAGAAAATTGAAAGATACTACTTAGTTGTCTTACACGTATTTCCATAGCAATTAAATATACTGTAAAGTTTTGCTTATTCTTTATATTTCTATTAAACTGTTTTAATAAGTTTATTTTATTCTATATTGTTATATATGATAAATTTTCGAATATATACCTGATAAGATAAAGAATAAGATAGGTATAATGAATATAGAACCGTTAATTATATTTTTGTATCACAAGAAAATCAACGATATTGTTATATTTTTCTACTTTAGAAACTTTTGATGATGCAGTGGAAGAACGTGTTATTAATGAAGAATACAAGATATGGAAAAAGAATACACCGTTCTTATATGATCTTGTAATGACACATGCTTTGGAATGGCCATCTTTAACCGCACAGTGGTTACCAGATGTAACCAGACCAGAGGGAAAAGATTATTCTGTTCATCGTTTGATCCTCGGTACACATACATCGGATGAACAAAATCACTTGCTAATTGCGAGTGTTCAATTACCTAATGAGGATGCTCAGTTCGATGCTTCTCATTATGACAACGAAAAAGGTGAATTTGGAGGGTTTGGTTCTGTAAGCGGAAAGATAGAAATTGAGATAAAAATTAATCATGAAGGAGAAGTGAATAGAGCCAGATATATGCCACAAAATCCTTGCGTGATAGCAACGAAAACTCCATCAAGCGATGTTTTAGTATTTGATTACACAAAACATCCGAGTAAGCCAGATCCAAATGGCGAATGCCATCCAGATCTAAGGTATATATTTATATTCTCTTATTTTATATATTTCTACATTTAATTTTATGCCACAAATTAACATATGCATTCAGGTTACGAGGACATCAAAAAGAAGGCTACGGATTATCATGGAATCCAAATCTTAACGGGTATTTGTTGAGTGCATCAGACGATCATACAATTTGTTTATGGGATATCAATGCCACTCCTAAAGAAAATCGTTGTGATCGATGCCAAGACTATTTTTACAGGACATACAGCTGTTGTAGAGGATGTTGCATGGCATTTATTACATGAATCTCTGTTTGGATCGGTTGCAGATGACCAAAAATTGATGATTTGGGATACGAGGTATGATTATTTATGATTATATAGATAAATAATAAATGAATAAAGAAATAATGTATTGATCAATAATATTATGTATTCAATATATTTTAATATATAAGAACATATATTATTACAGATGCAATAACACGAGTAAACCGAGTCATACAGTCGATGCTCATACTGCAGAAGTTAATTGTCTAAGTTTCAATCCATATTCAGAATTTATTCTTGCTACTGGTAGTGCGGACAAAACAGTAGCGTTATGGGATTTAAGGAATTTAAAATTAAAATTACATTCCTTTGAATCTCATAAAGACGAAATTTTCCAAGTTCAATGGTCACCACATAATGAACCATATTAGCAAGTAGCGGTACAGATAGGCGTTTGCATGTATGGGATCTTAGCAAAATTGGAGAAGAACAGTCTACTGAAGACGCTGAAGATGGACCACCTGAATTATTGGTAATTCTATTGACTTATTTGAATCGTCATAATAAATATAAATAATCTCATGAATTATTATATTATTTTTTTTTTATATAGTTTATACATGGCGGACACACTGCAAAGATTAGTGACTTTTCATGGAATCCTAACGAACCTTGGGTAATATGTTCGGTATCAGAAGACAATATAATGCAAGTTTGGCAAATGGCAGAAAATATTTACAATGATGAAGAACCAGATACACCAGCTAGTGAACTTGAAGCTGGAGCTTCATAAATCGAAAGAATAATTTATTAAATCATCTGACATTAAAGTCATGTACTGAATAGTACTATCGACTATTGAAATGAACATTATTGAATCATAAACGGCATTAGAAATGGTGATTTATATATTTGTAAGATTTAAAAAAAGAAAACTGTGTGGTATAAGTGATAACATTATGGAAGAGCAATAATATTTCAGTTCTTCATTAATTTTAATTATTTTCTTGTCTTTTTTTTTTATTTTTTATTATGATTACATTAACCTTAATTTTTCACATCAAAATGTATATCTATTGAATTTTTAAAATGCATATAATGGCGAGAAATATAAAGTACTGATTCGTTGATTAAGTATCAGTACTGTAAATTTGTAAAAACGTTCTATCATAGGCTTACTGCGTACAATGTCAATCAAGAATTTATTTTGAAATTCATTTGTGTTAATCAATATTGTAGGATGTTCTTTATGTTCATGTATCAGTCGTTTGTCACCTATTTGTAGAACAAATATTTCAGTACTTTCACGTGTTCTGTTTAATAATTGGAAGAATTTATACAATATGTAACACCAAATATTTGTGCAAATTAATATCTTGCTTTTACATTATTTCTCTATATACAAGATGTATTATTACTTCGTTTCTTTAATAATACGTGATATTAAATAGATGTCCAATTAACAAATTTATATTTGTTAGCAGTGAGCCTATAAGTAACAGCGTTCTTATAATTAGTAACTTGGGTTTTTGGGTAGCTCTTAGGTACATATAAAATAAATACTAACATCCAGGCACTATGTCATGTCGTCAGATAAAAAACCGAATTGGAACATAGGTTTGTATAAGAAATTATACATTAGTGACAAAGAAATCTCTATTAAAAATTTATCAATTCGCGTTCTTTCAATTGGCACAAAATATTGGATATCACTAATTTTTATCGCGATTTTCTAATTTTTTAGAATTTTTTGAACGACGAATTATTAATCATCTAAATAATTTAGTCCTAAAATCCACCCTGTATTAGATCCATGCTATAATAAGAATGTTGCGTAAAATTTGTGAATGAAATGCTTTATAACATCAGGTAATATTTAAATCGATTACAATTTGAAAGTCAATATGATATCTAATACATAAAATGTACATAAACAAATTTTTATATATCGTTTATAAGATAAATAGGGTTTAAAAGCACCCATTGAAAATTCCGCGTGATTTTCATATTACTCAAAAAAGAATTGTTAAATATCAATGTAAGCTTAGAATAATTTATCAAAATATCGTACTCGTTACATTTTCACGTGCGTCAACTCTGCTAGATGTTTCAGATGTACTTTTAACATGTTACATTATACACTTTCATCAATATTTTCGATCGTCGCGGTAGTAATTATATTTTTTCTTGGCACTTATTGTTAGTAGTAAAATTACGAATGTGTATAAGACGAAAAAATTGTTCCCCTATTATATGGTCGTGTTAGATAGTTCGTTGTATATCTGGACGAGAAGCGAATCCCCGTATTCGGCTTCAGGACTTTTCAATGATATCATATCTTCTGAATCTAAGTTCGTAAATCTGCAAAGGAAATTACATATATTATAAATTTATCACCAAGTCTTTCGTAAGATCTGATCGATTGAATTATTCGAAATATTACCAAAACCTGTGTATCAATAGGATGTCGTTTATAGAACGCGACCTTTGTCGGCTATGCATGCAAAAATAAAAAAAAAAAAAATTTACAAAATATAAAAATGAACGTTAGTAGAAACGAGTCGAACGTAAACGCGATAAAATATAGTCGCGCGCAAAGATATTTATAACTAAACGTCAGGTATCTCCGAAAATTTACCTTTTACCTAAATTTTGTCGTTTGATACCATCCAGAAAATTGATTATAGAGGGTGTTAAAAGCAGGACGAAATATCTGTGAGACAATAATATTATTGTCGATTTGATGGATCACGTAATTACGTAAGTGAGACGGCAATGCAAACGATCTTACCGTAACGGGCGCACAGCGCATTTCCCGAAGGTCTATGTTTCTGAAGAGGTCGTGAATGAGAAGTTCTTCTATACTCGGATACCGATTTTTAGACTCGTCAAATATTATCTGAAGTAGTTCGATGACCTAAATATCATACTTGGGTGAATACCCCACAACGAAGAAAATAAAATAGAAGAGAATAGACTCCGCGCACTGCGTGTTCGCGTTAAGCGCATTACCTGTGGATATGTCTCGATATCCGAGAGATGCGCAGCGGTTGGCTTGAAGGTACACAATTCGTAACCGGCGCACATTTCAAACAACATGTGACCTGAATTGAGAAGAGAGATCTGAACATTAGAGGAGGGCGAATTTTTTGCTTTATTATATCGATCGAATCGTTTTATTTTACCAAAACATATCACGTCCACCGTACTCGTTTTCGTCAATCGAGATGTCACTATAGGATGTATCCTGCTTTTGAAACCTAAGAGGGTGTTTTCGAGACCCGCGAGACGAGCAACGCCATTCTGTACAACGACGTTACCAGAATGCAGATGAGCGACTACAGGAAATCCTCTCTCTTTAAGGAACACCAAAGCCTCCAATATCTGTCTACCCATCTGTTGGATCTGTGATAAGGGTAGACCTTTACCACGAGAAGCGTATTTTTGACTCCAGTCATCGTTCCAGCAATTTCTCTCGATCTGAGAAGAAGCAACGTGATATCTTAATAAATAAAGAATATATATTAAGATCGGACATCGAACATCAAGAAATTCTAACGTCTACCGATAATCCCTTTATAACTCACGCCATATATAAGATCCTTAAGACTACCGTGATTAATTGGTTGGATTAAAACAACGTAATTGAGTTCCTCGTACTCGAGAAACTCCAGGCCGAATATAGGACAAATGTATGGATGCTGTAGTGCGAGAAACAAATTATTCAGGATGTCTTTCGTCGAAGGACAGATACTCAACGGACAATTTCTAGTCAAGGGAATTAGAGTGATGAGCCTGTCGGTTTTGAGCGAAGTATCTCTTACGGCGAACCAGTGCTTGTCCACTCTCGATCCTAAAAGATACGGTATATGGAAATACGAGAATTGTGTTCTCAACGAAATGAAAGAGAAATGTTCAACTAGGTGGTCTTTTCTTTCTTCTTTTTATTTTTTTTTTTTTTTTTTTTTTTTTTTTTTTTTTTTTTTCTTTATTATGGAGTAACTCGCACGTAAAACTTACCGACGTTGTTGAGCTGCTTGATGAGAGTATACCGGGAGGTTCGTTGGATATAAGTCTGACAGATTGATAAAGCACGGTCTCTGGACCTTTTCTCCATTTCCACGTACTCGCCGACGTCCTCGCAAGCCGACGGCCCGTGACCCAGTGCGGTGTAGTGGTGTCGTCCATTTCTACGCCAAATACAAACAAAATCCTGCTTAACCTCGTTTTCCTACGTCTTTTAAAATCGAACCTATGCGAACGGAGTTCCCTCGGATAAAAAGTATCGCACGTTCGAGTCTCGACGCTTTTGAACATGTACAACGTCTTTGTGTATTTGATATTTTTTTTTTTTTTTTTTTTTTTTGTATTCATTTATATTGGAGGTACCGAAAGAGATTTAAATCCGGATAATGTTCCTGACGAACAAAGCGATTATATCTCTTGGCTCGTTTTCAGATGGAAATCATTTCCATTGGCAAAAGGTCGACTCTAACGATATCGTTTTTTTTCTTTTCTTTTTTTTTTTTTTTTTTTTTTTTTAAGTATCTTCCTCTTACAGTTATACATCCGTTATCAAGAGAGAAGACGTAGCTTGACCTCGTTCGATGAACCACTCTACTCTACCTTTAAGCTTACAAAACCTATGAATGTTAAATCAGCTAAAGGAATATTTGATGTTAGTCGCAGTTTAATATCGGCTCTCGTTAAAAGTTCTTCTATTGAATAAGGAGCACTTTTATAATATTCAGGTTGTAAAATGAAAAAGAAAAAGAAAAGAAAATAAAGGAAGAAAGAGAAAAGAAAAGGGGGAAAAAGATTTTCTACCTGTCCTCTTCTTCTTCGCTGTCGTCTAGACGTTTTTCTACTTGTATCTCTACGCTTTCGCTAGCTAATTCCGTTGGATCGCTTCTTAAGCGTTGCCAGAAGCGGATTAGATTTGCGAAGCAAGAGTTACGAAGTGGACGACGCACATTATCTTTATTACTATGCCACGCTGCTCTGCGACTGCAAAGGTTTCATCCAATAAGAAATGGTCACACACACACAACGATATCATATCGTACTATTTTGAGTCATTAGATTATAAATATTTCAAATATATTAGAGAGAAAGAGAGATGCCGTTTAAGGATCCCTTCGATCGTATCGCAGTATACGAGTATTCGTCGCGAGTAACGAAACGAAGACTTATCATTAAATTCGCGTACGTTGTCGATTCTGATAAAATCTATCAATCGTTAAATTATTCGAGGAGGTTTAAAATTAATACGAACCAACCCGATATGTCTCGTCAATTCGATCGATTGAAAAAAATACTGACAAAGATTTCGGTTGACTTTAACTCACGTTCGATAGATTTTTTTCATCCGATATACGCGCGCGTGGCAAATTAATTGTTTACTAAAAAATATTGGATGTTACCTTCGCGATTCTGCAACGGGTTTTCTAAATACTCTAACCCTTGTATTTTGTTCGCATGGACGATGAACATTTTCCATGGAATATCTTACTTGTCCTTATTTATTCGTTAAATTTAACAAATTCGTCTTACGAATTAAATTCGTTGGATACGGAATGTATAGTTCTAAGGATACAACTAAACTTCGCTTAACGATTGTATGATCTATTTGTAAACAATTACTTATAGTATTTATTTTGACGTGATGTTCTTGGTAGGGCAACGAGACGATCAAGGAAGAAAACAATCTTTGTACCAAAGGTATATACGATCGATAAACGGATAGACGCGGACAAATCTTCTTGGAATACACTTGAGAGAGAAAAGACAATGGGGATCGAGGATGAGATGAGAAATGACGATAATCTCAATAGCCTGCGCGATCTTCTAAGAATCAGCTTCTATCAGCTACGATTCGAACAATACCTTAAGGTGTCAGATTGTTATTTAATAACAGATACGCGAATCTTCGTTACGTATCGATTAGTTGAACGGGCTTATTTGTTATCATAAATTTTCAAGGAAAAATATAAACTAAACGAATTCAAAAAGAAATTATACGACGAATTAAAAGATACTTGTACATACATACATGCGAGTGATATTTATATATATATATATATATATGTATAAATAATAGTCTAAAATGTAATCTCGTATCGAATGGATAAAAGCAATCACATTTATCATATATTAATACATACATCTCAGGTCTGCTGATACGCACGTGTTCAAAGAATCATTGATTTGTTCGAAAGACGATAAAATAAAATAAAATAATAAAAAAAAAAGAAAACAAAAATAAAAAATATAGAAAGATAAATACAAGGACGATAAAGAAAAGTCCGGGGGAAAAAAAGTTCAATCACCTGATTTCATTTTGATCTCTGCATCCTCGAGCGGCCGAGACACGACTGAAGAGTATCTTAGCTAGATTGTCAATTTTGTTAGTCAACTGATAGCCCTTTTCCTCTTCGCTCTCATCGTCCTCGATACTGGCACTTCTTCCACGACGAAGGACACCACGGGCAGAGACCATAGCTTCCGAATCGAGCTCTATGGCACTTTGAGTTCTGCGATTGACTGCACGTCGTTTTCCGTCGTGTCCTTGGCCTCTCCTGCCAAAACCTATCGTGTCCGGTGACATAAGATTCCCGATGGCTCTCACCCTCGTCCTTCTTGTTCAAACTTTGATATAGATTGAACATCCTTATCAGGGTATTTCTTAATTCTCTAGGATGGATTTAAGCCTTGGTCCCAGCTAAACTAAAACATTTCGAATTTCGCGATTTTCTTAATCATACTTTTTCCTCCTCTCTCTCTCTCTCTCTCTCTCTCTCTCTCTCTCTCTCTCTCTCTCTTTTTCCTTTTCGATTCTCGTCAATTTTCAATCGCAAAGGATTAATTCAAACGCGTGAGAATCCTTTGCCTTCTTTTTTTTTTTTTTTTTTTTTGCTTTTCTTTTTTACCTTATTCTTCTAATTTACGTATATACCTCGTAAAGCCGTTGTCTCTCTCGTAGGCCCCCCTCTCTCTCTCTCTCTCTCTCTCTCTTTCTCTCTTCGAGAATAAAATAGAATTCGTTTTATCGAGGACGGATCATATTTGTTTGGCCTTCGGCATTGACCGTTACTGATCACCGTACGGCCGAACTACGTTCTTTCGAATATTGGAATCGAATTGGTGGTGCATGGAGGATGATACCGTGGGAATGCACCGGTTGCACTCGTCACGAGAGCCACTCGTGCAGTGTCGCCGGGCAGCGAGGGTGGACGGGCACTGAGCGACGCGAGCTCGCACCCCGGCCTGACACAGATTTGCCAGGGCAAGTACTACTTTTTTCCCTCGCTTTCTGCGCTCGCGCCGGTCGTAGTAACAGATATCGGAGGGTAATGTATACGTTTGAGGCTTCGTACGAGTATATAACCGAATAAAGAGACTATCGACGAGTCTCTCTTCCATTCTCTCTTTCGATTCTTTAACGTACCTTTGAAATTTTATTTCTTTCTCTTTTCCTTTCTCTTCTTTTTCTTTTTCTTTTTTTTTTCTTTTTTTTTTTTTTTTTTTTTTTTTTTTTTTTTTTTTTACAAAAACTTTATACCAACAGTTCGATCGATTTGCGCCTTTGCATTACCGTCCGTAGTTGCAAATTTATTATCAGGAACTTATGATGCTCCTAGAGTGCATCCGTCCTGTTGCATTTTCAATATCGTAACGTAACGCGCCACACGCACGCACGCACGCACGCACAATGTATGTACGTGCGTATATATACCGTAAGTGTATAAAGCAACTCGATTGAAGATGAAAAAAAAAAAAAAATAAAAGTATAAATTTATTTAAATATTATTCGTAAAAAAATCCTTTTAAGAAATTCCTTCCTATCTGCGATGAGCGAGAAAGTCGTCGATAGGAAATGTTACAAATCCAATTATACATATTTATTTGAAATGTTATGCATATTTCGGATTCCTTTAACCTCCATGTTGAACTTGAAGACCGCATGGCAACTTTAATCTCGCTTTGCATTTTTATGGCTGCTTTCAAGGACGATTGAAAAAATTGGAAACGGCATAACTTCGTCGATCTTTCGAAAATCGCTAAGATAAAAAGATAAAGGGAATTCAATTCTATTGAGATTGTCTCTTTTTCCTCCTTCCCCCCCCCCCTCTCTCTGTTTTCATATATGAATAAAATATTGAAATAATGTAGTATAACGATTAATAGAATCAATATTTAGATATTTATTAAAAATATAAAAATTTCTTTGGTTTGAACTTTTGATGAACTTTAGCTTTCATTAGATTGTTCTTTCGCTAACATCGTTTGGTACTGTATTGGCCAACTATCTATTGAACGTCCTTCATATACCTACAATTACATTAATATATCCTTGACTTAGTATAAACTCTAATATATAAAGTTTTTATATTTAATATATAAAGTTTTATGTATAGTTATACATAAAGTACAGATAATGGTATGCATAAGTTGTATACGAATACCCGTGAGATAAATTCCAAGACATCACGACGAGAAACTTCGTACTCAGCACGGGGACCCCATTTATATTCATATTGTTGCGAATCTCCTTTATGTATTGTCATTTTCTCGAGGTATTGTTGTGCTACAAAATCCTGAGGAAAATATCGTTCATCATAAAGATTGTAAACTCTGTCCATAATTAAGGATATAATTTGTTTTTACCGTGGTAACTAATTTTTTTACATCTCCAAAATAATCATGCTGAAAATAATCTTCCTTTATAATTTTCAAGCGTCGTAAAAAATCCCACAACGATTCTGCAATGTTCAAGGTATTAAGTAAATATTGTATCAAATTTCTTGCAGACATAGTAAATAATTCAGTACTAATTCATTACTAACCTTCCGTACATGATTCTTCGTACATGAAGATATGGGCGAGTATCATAAATAAAAGAACTTGTTGAGCTTTTATAGGTTTCGTAAACTTAAGATGCGGTATGCTGTTCTTGATTTCATTTACTAATATATATTTACCGCTATTTATATCTACCAGTTGATATCCAAATATCTTCCAAGGAGCGAGTGTAATATTTTTAAATTATTTCGATATATTACTAGAATATTATTTTCAGGAGAATAATATATATATATATATATACATGTGAAACTTAAAAATATACCTGGGATAAAAGAGATTTAACTCTTTTTATTATTTGACGAAAATTCTTTGTATTTCCATCGAGAATATTTTTAATGATATGTATTTTATGAATAACATGTTTTTTCTTTTCCACAGTAAATATATACTGTATGACTCTTCTGGCTAAATCTATCTCTTCTTGTAAACTTATGCTTTTGGGATCTGTTCTTAATCTTTCATTAGATACTTCTGAATTCAAACTAGAGCTACCTTGAGAAAGAGCATTACGCCCACTTTCTCTAGCATTAGAAGAAGTTCCATTCTTTTTTATATGTCTTTCGCCACTACCCTGCGATAAATGTTTACGTATGCCAGTACTGGTACTTTGATATATATCCTCATCGCTTCCTCTTCTTCACTAACATATTCATTAGTATCTCGTCTCGTTAAATGACGTAATCTATTATCTATAAGAAAATTTAATTTTAATAATTATTAGCTTATTTCTTATTAATGATTATCATACGTACTCATGTTACGAAAGTTTAGATTGTATCTTCTATAATTTCTTTTGATCTTCGAAAGATATTTGTATAATTGTTAAAATGTTTAAATGTTAAAATTTTTGTCTTCAATTATTGCTTACGATTGTTATTATTTACAAAAGTACGTGTCGTTTAAATCCGACAACGTAACGCTTCAAAACAATATTTCTACCATACTTTACGTTACCGATAACTCGTTAGAAACAAGTTGTATCGCCACTAGTGGCGGGAATTGAAATTACGTTTGGTGAAACTACTTTATCTATATCAATTTTTGAATCTGTAGGTAAGTAACATTTCATACTTTATCGGTAACGTTAATTGGAAACGGCGTTTATCAGTAGAAAGCTTTTTAAGTTCCTGCGATAGGCAACTAGGATTTAAAACAACAAAAAATAAAAATAAAATAAAATAAAAACCAAACAAAAATCCTTGACGAAATATAAAAATGCCACTTTTCAAGGATATAATATTTAATGCAATAGTAAATATTTTAATAGCTGCTTAACAATTATTAGAAATAAAGAATCATTAGGAAGAGAACGATAAAATGTCAGCGATGAATTCTGAGTCTTTCGTTCAATCTTAATACCACATTATGGTTAGAAAGAAATTAGAGTTACATAGTTTACAGGAAACGATCTTCCTGTATAAGCGAGAGGAGAATCCAGGGAAACTTGTTTCAATGCGAACAGTTGCACCTGTTCAACGGTCCGTTCATTTCTCTCTTGATGACAGCCAAGGAGAATCCGACACCTCATGTAATTCGTCTTCTCTTAACAGAACAATAGAATCACTAACAAATTCTCTCTCTCTCTCTCTCTCTCTCTCTCTCTCTCTCTCTCTCTCTCCCTCTCTCTCTGTCTCTCTCTATTTGTCTCTCTCGGACATTTTACGAGCAAAGCGAAACAAAATGTTGGCAATTTGTTATCGATAAATATCTGGATTTATTTGATCACGACTAATGACTTGAAAATAATAGAAAAATGTATAGTTTTTTTTTCCCTGTACCCAAGCCAATTCGATCGTATCGATCTGATTCTATCACGATTTGAAGAGAGCAATGAGCATCGGTCAGCTAAATAGAGCCGCGTCTAAATTCGGATGGCAGCTGGTGCGACGTTGGTAAAACAAAGACAAGTACAAATAAGAATAGGCGAGTCTCCAAACGAAACGATTGACATTTCGTTTAATCCTATGCGGAGATTAACATTTTAAAGTTACGCTCGTTTTTTCTTTCTATTTCTATGCGAAAATATATTTATATAGTAGGAAAAAGAATGTCAGTAATAAAGTCGATGCTGTTAATTGGCGAAACCAAAAGACATCGTTAATTAGCACGAACGAATACGATTATTAAAAAGAAAACGATCGAAGTATAAGTTTCGAATTATGTCGATTATTAACGTCGTTCTACGAGTTGGCTCCTCGAACGGTTTGATCCAATGAACGATACCTTGTTGGGAGTAAATGGCGTAACGAAAACGGTGGTTCGATATAATCACCTAATTGCATGCTGCCGAGCAGATAAAGCGCACCTCCGAGTGTTCCCTTCGCGCACGGTCATCGACGTTACCTTCTTCATCGTCCCGATAATTGATCAGATTTATTATTTTCTCCGGTGAAAGTCGATAGATTTAGGTCGATATTGTGCACGATAAACGATTACTCTTGAAATATTTCATTATTACGTCTACCACACGTATCAGGTCGACAATTTGCTAGTTTCAATAATCAACGTAATTCCTATTCGTTTTCCACGAATAAGAATTCTCTTATCAATGAATAAGATTAACAAATACAAAGGAGAGAGAGGGGTGGGTGGGTGGGAGGGAACTGGTCGTTCGTCGAGTTTCTTCTCGACAAACGTGATCGGAGCTTGAAAACGGCGTAACATCGAGCAGAGTAATTTAACGAGTCAAGTATAACTCTCTGGCGCACTCTTTTGAATATATTCCGCTAGACGTACGGTAAGTTACGGTGCATACAATGGTACCCTACAAGATAAGCGTCATTGTTCGTCATCGCTGATAAAAACTAGTTACGCCAAGCTTGGACAGCGTGCAACATGTCTCGAAGCAAAACGCATCGCGTCGTGTTCGCCGTCATCCTTCTCTCCTTCTAACGTTACGGCCAGAGCACGTAATTGTGTATCTGCCATAAGACGCAACGTGCATGCGACTCGACAATGAATTATACAGCAAGTAGCCGTACATGGACTTGTGTGAGGAGTGAAAGAGTGAGATAGGAGAGATAGATGGATAGATAGAGATAGATAAATAGATAGAGAGAGAAAGAGAGAGAGAGAGAGAGAGAGAGAGAGAGGTACATTGGCACGGAAGGACGCCACGCGCGAAGCCAGTCTCGTGCGTCCGCAATGAATCTTATTTGCAAATGATATTACTTGTATATCTTCTTAAATTGTCATCGGGTTTCTTCGTAGATCGATATACCATATATTATGATGATCCTGCATAAAGATAGATTAAATAATTCGTCATTGATATCGTTTCCAGTAGAACGCGTCGCATGCGTTTCGAATTATTCGCGTGCGGTATGCGTGTACATACGTGGACCGCGTGCGTTTTCGAGCTTACACACATTCCTAGGGTAGTAATTTCATGCCTCTATTGGATCCCCGTACACGCGATCGTAGAATGGAACACGAATCTCGTCGATTCGGCATTACGCGTCGCGTAATGAGAATTGTAATTTGTGCATACATCGCGACCGATGCGAATCTAATATGTATTCTAGACCGCTCGTGGATATTTCGTCCACGGTGTGCAACATGAAACGAGATGGCTGAACGAGATGCATATTAACGCGATTAATTAGAGACGGCGAAGGTATCTTTTTGACAACAACGATAGACAAGGAATCGACGTGATGCGATAATAAGAACGTTATGAAAACGTATCGATAGTTAATCGGATAATACAATTCGTTGGATGGCGTTGATCGTTATTATTATTATACGTAATAGAGTAGTCGCGAAAGTTCATATTTTCGCGTAATTAATCGCGGGGCCGTTAAAGTTACGTTCGAAAAAGTACATACGGAAAAAGGAAGAGGAGTTGGGTGTGTTCGATTCGACTTTGGAGAAGACGGAGAGAAAGGAAGAGGACCGGATCCCCGAATATGGAGCTTCTCTTCTCCTACTGGTACCTCTCCTGGTCCCTCCAATAAGGCTTAATGGGGACGGACAAGGAACGAGTGCGCCGCCTCGTTTTGTGTGGTCCAAACGAAGGATCGCCGAGAGTGCCGAGCCCTGGACTCATTTTTATTCCGGGGAAGCTGTCCATGGACGTACGTCGGACGTTTCTCAAACACCCTGTACACGCGTCTTCTCTCGTGGCGTCCTCTCTTTCGCGAAGAGAGAAGCCGAGATATAGCTCTGGCTCTCCGTATGCGAGACCCTGGCGCCGCACTGTCGCATCCTATATACAGAATCTCTCTCTCTCTCTCTCTCTCTCTCGCTCTCTCTCTCTCTCTCTCTCTTTCTTTCTTTCTTTCTTTCTTTCTCTTGTGCATGTACCTACACAGAGAAACGGTTATGGGAAGAGAAAGAAAAGAAGAATCGCAGGGATAAATATCGACGATCTTCAAGAACGAAGAGACCACAACACTGACGGAGTTTAGAGATCCTTTGGCTTTTAACCTGTGTGGGTTACCGTTCGAGCGTATAGGTAAAGGTGGATGATGATCGACGTTCGGTTTCTTTCGTTTTGAAAATAAGTGCCACAGAATAATCGACGATATAACTGCCCGAACGTTTATATCTTTTGTACTTTAAAGGGCTCGTTATTTAATAATTAGATAATGAAATTAAACGATTGGATGATATTTACTCGTCCGATGATGTTTTGTCATTTCTAATTATTATGAGATATAACGTAAATAAACGCGATCGAGAAGTTTGTATACGAGTGACGCACGTGAATCAGTGAAACGAGAGGGACGCAAAGACGCATCGGTAATCGGTGCAGCATCGGTTTCAGCATTCTCATGGCTCCTCCCGTATCGTCGTCGCCGGTCTGCATTAATTAAGCGCAGATGCCGATGCCTTGTCACCCGCCATTTGCCATTCGCATTCGCGTTTGTGTGTTCGTTCGGTTGGGACGGCACCTAATTCATCCTCTCGTGGTCCGACGTTCCTCTCTGTGCTTCTCTCTGCCATGCATCCTCTACGAGTATTAGTCCTGTCTTCGTGTTGTGTGAGAGTTTCTATCTCTCTCTATCCCTTTCTCTCTATATATATACCTCTCTCTCTCTCTCTCTCTCTCTCTCTCTCTCTCTCTCTCTCTACCTCTCTCCCTCTCTATCTCTCTTTGCTTCTCACCGTCTTTCTCCACGTGTCTCTCTTTCGTGCTTAGTGTACGCGCATTCGCATGCATGTGTCCGCACGAATGCCTGCGGTTGCAGGTACGGATTATCGTCCTAACTTACCTCTGTTTTACTACTACCACTCTAAAGGACCTTGATACAGATTTGACGAGACGTCAACTAATCGATCTACTTTCAACTTCGGCAAATTTATTTTTAACTCGCCATTACGATCGACATTATTTTTATCCTCGCCCGTACAACTTATTTATCGCTTCGATCATTTAACATATAATATTTTACGAAGAAATATAGATTATTTCCAGCGGCATTACTTTTATTGCTCGTTCCGTCGAGAATACGTAAAGAGTGATCTTATCGTGGTAAATATTAAAGTCGGAGGGGGACATTCGAATGGAACGAGCCGTCCCTGTTTTGGGCGTGTACGATATAGCTTTGAGTGTTCGCGCGTGTGTGCGTCCTCGCGCGAATTCGTACGAGAGAGGCGGGCGCGGTCATATACTCGAACGAATTGGTACCGGGTTTCGTGCCTACGTCGCGAACTGGTTATGTACTTAACGTGGGATAAACGTCGGGGACAGGTGTCCCGGACGACGTTCCTCGATACGAGAGACGACGGGATCGTCGATGGTAGGTAGCCTGGGAAGAGAACGCGGAAGGATATCGATTCCGGCCGCTTTCGCTCGATCTTTTGCTCTTTCGATCAACTCGGACACTCGATCATCGCCGGCGCTACGATTTATCGCGATTTATCGTCGGATCGATTCTCGCTACTTCACCGTGGCAGCTGCTCCTTGATCTTGATCCTTTTCTCTCTCTCTCTCTCTCTCTCTCTCTCTCTCTCTCTCTCTCTCTCTTTCTTTATTTTCTTCCTCGTCCGCTAATGAGAAACAGTTCAGTCATGTACTACTGCCTTCCATTATTCATTCCAGATGAACGACTTATTTCGCTAAAGATCATCTTGGTCGAATAAACAAAAATCAATTTACGTAACTTTCTATTATTTTAATTTTAATATCTTTATAATACGCATATAGAAAGACGCACGCGAAGCGATTAAGAACATCTCCAAAATGTCGGCTTTGAATGCTCATTTAAAAAGGATAAAAATGGATGGAATGATAACGCAGGTTAATTCTCGAAACGTTGCCAGAATGACGTGTACTTAGTTCGAGGAACACGCACTCTGCGGGTACTGCGGTCGGTGGTTAATGCAGACTCCGAAGAGGACCCTTCGAGTTTCCAGGATTCTGGCTACGAACCAGATTGTACGGTATCGTAGCGGCTGGCTCTCCTTTCCCGACGGGACCGAAAACGTGCCGGGGGATTGTTTTATGGTCGAGCAAAAATATCAAGGCGGTCGTTTCGACGTTGCCCGTTGTTTTTAAGAGATAGAACGCTTTTGTTCGAGAACGAAGCGTATCCCTGCACCGAAACGAAACTCCCCTTAACTATACCTTTTCCATGAATATTCCTTTTCTTTTTTCTTTCTCTTTTTCTTTCCAAGCGAACAGAGTAACACTATTTTCGCCCGTGAGAGCCGATCAATTAATTTACGTTGATTTAAAAATTGTTTCTCTCTCTCTCTCTCTCTCTCTCTCTCTTGCTCTCTCTCTTAGATCTTGAAAATTGCAGGATAAACGTATGTTATAAAATACGATTATACGCGTCTACATGATCGTATAAAGATCGTGTTTAAGACCACACCCCCACTCCTTTTGATGTTGTTTATCCGGTTCGCGGTGGCAGACTTGATATTTAAGACTATAGAGAGGAATCACGAGAAAGAGAGAACGGAGGGAGAGGAGGAATCCGCAGAACGTTTTGCTCGTGGACGCATCCGTGTAAATTCATTTCGTGAGTATATCCGTGCAAGCCAGGCGGTCAGCTGGCGCCAACACCCTGGTAGCTTCCTACCGGAGTGTATTTCGCCTCATTAATCTTGCTTTATGGTCGCCGCCGTACACCTAACTCCCTCGCCTCTTTCACTCTCCTCGTTGATTCAGAGCCGTGAAACAACGCGCCACTAGGATCATTCCTATCGGCCTTACTCATGAATATGCACCTACATGTTTCCGAATAACACATACACACGCACACACATAGAGAGAGAGAGAGAGAGAGAGAGAGAGAGAGAGAGAAACAAAGAGAGAAATAAAAATGAATCGTTATTCCTATTACTTTCATTCGATCAATATTGTACGATAAATTTTTTATAAAAACAAAAGTGTTCCAAACATTACAACTTGGAATAACTTTTTTAATTCATATCGGAAACCCTCGTGGACGGAGAGATTTAGTTCGAAAAGTAGTTGAACGTTTGCCGCTTTTGATACCTTCCAACGTCGTGTTATGTTAGAAACTTTGATAAGAAGTTACGATCGAAGACATCACGCTCGCTGAATAAAGATATAAGCGCAGTAACACAAAGTAACTCTATTTTCTTGACTCGTTCAAGGTAAAACGTTAACCGCATAGGAAGACAAACGGGTGAGATCGGGATCGGGACATTTACCGTCTAGTAAAATTTTCTACGGCTTTCGACAGATTACCGTGAAGGATCAGCATCGAACGGAGTTACATCTTCCTTAAGGAAGACAAGCTAGAAAAGGGGGAAAAGGTAGAAAGGAAGAAAGGAAGAAAGGAAGGAAGGAAGGAAGGAAGGAAGGAAAGAAAGAAGAAAGAAGAGAGTTTCTAACTCGAGGCTGTTGCTATTGCTGCTCATCGTCGAGATCCCTGGAACGCTTCCGCACAATAGTCGTAAACGAAGATACGAGAGAGGTAGAAAGAGAGAGAGAGAGAGAGAGAAAGAGAGCTCTATTCATCCCGTGGGTCCTTGTGTTTCAATTACACGGGGATGACTTGGCCCTGGTTCTCGGCTCTGGCTTGTGCGGTCCCCTCCTATCACCTCGGAACTTTACCGAGGCTTTCCTAAGAGTCAAGTTTCTTCTTCCTTCCTTTAGTCTTTCGCATCATTTTCCCTTCTCTATCTCTCTTTTCTCGATAGGTCGTCGCGACTTGCAAGGTCGGATTCATCAAGAAGCTCCTACACTCTACACCTACGCGAACCACACAACGGTATCTTGATCTTTATCTTCCTCTCCTCCCCCCCTCTCTTTCTCTTTCTCTGTTTCTTTCATACGCTCCCTTCAGAACGCTTTATATCTTTCTACCTCGACGACGAGAACTACGACATCGTCGACGACGATGAGCAAGAACAGAAGGCACTGACGCGAACGAACTCTCTCGGCCCTTCATCTTTTT